>JACEIK010001661.1:141328-177675 GCA_018107945.1 Datura stramonium | reverse complement strand
TTCAATTGTACTACTCAGACTTCGTACAGCTAATCACACATTACCATCGATCACAATTTTATACAAAGCACATAGCAATGAAAAAGAATAAGAAAAAAAACGACTAACTATTTACCTACACAAACCTATGCTATCCACCCATTTCTTACAAGCTACAATTTCACTCCCCAAAAATCCGTCGATCTTTTAACATATTAACATATAATACTACCAACTCATCTCACCCAACATATACAAACCAACAAGAATCTACACTGCAACAAGTTTTTCCTTTTTCATGTTCAATTGCAAGCCCTAGTCACAATTTTGCAAAAAATTCGATCAAGATTATGTCTACGTCGGTTCATGCAATCACAATGACGTTACGAACATTCATCAATAATAACTTGAATGAATTTAAGCTCAATTTCTACTTAGGGTAAGGTTTATTCATACCTCATGCTCAAAATTGAAAAATTTAACTAAAATTGAGATAGAGTTGATGAACATACCTTTAATTCGAAGAACGAAAGAAAACTTGATGAAATTTTGTACTAAATTAAGAGTAACGCGTTGAGGGGAGAGGAATTTTTAGGAGGGTTATCGCGGAGGATGAAAAATGAGAGAAAATGAAATCGGGATTAAAAAGAGGGGATTTCGTGCGGGTTACTCGGTGACCCGGTGTGACCCAACACGAATAACACTTCAACGTGTCACGGAGGGTAGCAGCAGGCGCCCCTCCGTGACACTGGGAGCTTCCTTCCTTGTGAGCGTTGCAGGTGCAGGGTTTGGGGTACCTTCAACATGTCACACGAGAGGGAGTAGCACTTGGAGGCCCTCCTCTCCATGACATGGAGCCATCGCGCGAGCTCAACTGTTTTGCCACTTTTAATTTTTTATTTTTTTTGTTTTTTTAATTTTATATATTTTTTCAATAAAGTGATAAACATGAAATTTATCTCACCACAAGAAATTGGATAGAAGGGAGTTAACTTCAATTTGATAATTTCTAAGATTAATTATTTAATTAAAAAAATACATATATATATATTTTCTTTTCTTTGTACAACATACAGCTGCCCAGATTCACAGGGTTGCCTCCCACGTGCGTGCTGGGATTCCAGTGGCGGCTCGGCGTCATTCACGCTCACTTCGCCCCTAGGGTGACAGATATTTTCTCACAATTGCCATCCTCACCCCAATAGTGCTTACACCGTTGCCCATTTACGGGAACGTAGCACTTCGGTCTTCTGCCACAACTCCTCTTGCCCCATGCGGGGGTCATCCTCGCTACCTCAAACGGCCACGACCATTTGGACCGCGGCTTCCACAGAACAACTTCAACCTTTAATTGAAGAGTAGCACTTTCTGCCCGGCTTTCGAAAATACGATGCTGCACCACATGCTTTATCGTGCCACCTTTTCATTTTTTCTTTGTAATACTTGGCACTTTTATAAGCATGCCAACGAAAGCTCTTCGAGTCCAGGTTGCATCAGCCTCTTCTTGCCAGCTAGCTCCAGGTCCATGTTGATTTCTTCACAACCCAGAAAGCTCGGTGCTCTAGTTCCGCCGGCGGTGACGAGAACTTTCCCATAGACCAATGTCCGGTATGGAGAAGTTCCAATTGGTGTCTTGTAAGAAGTTAATATTTTGTAGCGCGCTTCGTCAGGTTTGCTTGACCAATCGCTGCTGTTGTGCATTCATGTTTGCAGGAGAATGCGCTTCACTTCTCTATTCGACACACTCCACTTGCCCACTAGTTTGCGGATGATAATTATTTGTAGCCCAGGCGCACCCCATACTTAGCCCGGCAATCTTCTTGAAACTCGCATTTACAAAATGAGCTCCTCCGTAGCGATAATGGCTCAGAGTCCGAACCTTGTGAAAATGTGTGTTTTCACAAATTTTGTTACTACCTTGTTGTCATTCACGGGGCAAGCTATTGCTTCCACCCCTTTTGTATAATCATGACTACCAAGATACTTGATTACCAAATAGCGGTGGGAATGGGACCAGCCAATCTATGCCCCATACATCAAAGTCTCACTTGAGTACATTCTACGGCATCTCTTGCCTCCTACCAATTGTAGTGTCCTTTGACATCTATTGCACATTTTGACATATGCCATAGAGTCTCTACGAGCAGTGTAGGCCAAAGAACCACGGCCCCGTAGTACCTTGTGTGCTGTCCTCTCGCCTCCGTGGTGCCCTGCATATAATGAGGTGACAACTCCTCAAGAACCTCTGTCTGGCTCTCCGGGATGCATCTTCTCATAACCTGATTTGGTCCCTGTTTAAACAAATATGGCTCATCCCAAATGAAATGCCGATAATCAATACGCAATTTTTTTTTTTCTTTGTTCAGCGTAGCCTCTGGTGGATAGACTCCACTCACCAACAAGTTCACTATGCATGCACCAAGGAACCTCGGCTTCTCCTACTGCCAAAAGAAATTTGCTCATCCGGGAACTCTTTGTCTTAATCACCTTCCTTCACGTACAGGCTTTCCAATCGCGATAGGTGATGCACATGATTCTAGCTCCCTTTAGTCTCCTTTATTTCTAAGTCAAACTCTTTCAACAACAAAATCCATCTGATCAACCTGGCTTTGCATCCTTTTTGTTAACAGATGCCGGATCGCTGCATAATCGGTATACACCACTACTCGCGAACCACCAAATAGGACTGAATTTATCAAAAGTAAACACGGTGCTAGCATCTCCTTTTCTATAGTGACATAATTGCTTTGGGCGTGTTCAATGTTTCCTTGCATGTGGAATAGAGTGAAAAGATTTTAGTATCTTTACTTGATGCGGCTCCTACAACCACATCGCTTGCATCACACATCAGTTCAAATGGTTGTTCCCAATCCCAGGAGAAACGAGGATGGGTGCTTTTATCAATCTGCTGCTTCCAACTCCTCGAATGCTTTGTAGCACTCATCATGAAATCAAACTTCACCTCCTTTTCTAGTAATCGCAATGGTAGAAATTTTGGAGAGATTGTTGATGAACCGTCTGAACCCTGCATGCCCGAGAAAACTGCAGACACCCTTTACCGACACGGTAGGTGGTAGCTTTCAATCACTTCGATCTTAGCACGATCGACCTCCAATCTCTTGCGACACTCGCAAGCGAGGAAAATACCCTCCTTGACTAAGAAATGATAACACTTCTCCCAGTTGAGTACAAGGTTGGATTCTTCACATGACGAGCCAACACCCTGTCAAAGATTCTGCAAACAAGTAATAGCAAATGAATTACCGAGCAGAGAAATCATCCATAAATACCTCGACGAAATCCTCCACCATGTCTTGAAAGATCGCTATCATGCATTTTTGGAATGTGGCGGGTGCATTGCTGCTTAAATGGCATCCGCCTAAATGCATATGTCCCATACGGACATGTGAAAGTAGTTCTCTGATCTTGGTCTTGTATTCTTGTTTGGCAGGAATTGCCCATTCAAAGAAAAACAATAGTATTCTGCCCGGCCAGACTGTCCGAGTATTTGATCAATGAATGGGATAGGATAGTGATCTTTCCTTGGGGCTTCATTGAGCTTGCTGTAGTCCATACAAATCCGCCAACCTATGACGGTTCGTGTGGGAATCGGCTCATTTTTTCATTGGTAACCACGGTCATCCCTCCCTTCTTTGGGACACTGCCGAATGGGGCGGCCATTCCTTTAATACGAAATTGGATAGACCACAGCATGCATCAAGCCATTTAATTATTTCTTTCCTGACCACATCCTTCATTCTTTGGATTTAACCTTCGGTAAGAATTTGAGCAGGTTGGCTTTGCTCTTGTCTCTTGTGAAAATTCTGTGCAAAAGATTTGGATTAATACCACGAATATCGGACATTTGCCGGCCCATTGCTTTCTTCCTTCTCTTTAGGAGAACCTTCTGCCTCTTTTTCCTGTGCCTCTGTTAATTCTGATGAAATGATGACCGGCAAATTATCACCTTCCCCCAAAAAGACATATTTTAAATGAGGAGGTAATGCTTTTAATTCCGAAGCACGGTGCTTCTTCAATAGATGGTTTCGGCAAAGGTTCCAGAGACCTCATTAGCGGATGAAATTCTTGCTTCCTAGGATAGCTTTGTGGCTCATTCTTACTTGTACCACCTCATAAGCATCTCTATCTCGAAATGATCGAGTTCATCAACGCTCTTTCCACTGGGTCTTGCGATTCCAACAATCGACAAATTCCTGCTCGATCAAAGCGCAACGGTGCTGAAAGTTCCTCATGTATTGCCGGAAGCTTCATGGCTTTATCTATATCAAATACCTCATCCTTGTCATTAGCGCATAGTTAGGCGCCTGCTGACTACATCTATTAATGCTTTCCCAGTCGCCAAGAAAGGACGTCCCAAAATAAATGGGACTTCCGCGTGCTCGAAGTCAACATAATGAAATCTACCGGGAAGATCAGGGAGCCGACTTGCACCGGCCGTCCTCCTGGCCAAATCTGGTCTTGCCAAAGGAATGATCCGCGAGTTGCAAGATCGCATGGTTGGTCTAAGTTCCCCTAGCCCCAACTTCTTGAATACCGAGGTCGGCATCAGTTAATGCTCGCTCCCAAATCACACAATCCGCGAGCTCGGATACTGCGCTTAATTGTCAATTGAATTGTAAATCTCCCTGGAGATCCGCTTGAGCTTTGTGGGCAATCGGTTACGTATCTAGGAAGGTGCACTCCTCCGTAAGAGCCACGCAGTGGCATACTCCGTCCAACTGCTTTTGTTCGCCACGATGTCCTTCATGTACTTTGCGTACTTCGGCACTCCCTGCAAAACATCGACAAGAGGTAAGTTAATGTGTACATGTTTAAGCACCTCCATGAACTTTTTGAAACACGCCTCACTTGTGTTTCTTTAATGAATTGAGGAACGGGGGGTGGAGATCTTTCGGTTCGGCATCCTTTTCTTCCCCCTCTCATCACTTTGCTCCCTCTCCGTTTCTGCTGCCCCCGACTGTTGAGGTGGTCTTTCTGGTTCCACCTCTTTAAGCTACAAACCACTCCTTGTAGTCCCTTGCATTCACACAGGGGTTGGGGTCGTGGCTAGGAAGTCCTCCTCTAGGCCTGGTGTTTTGAAACCAGCAAACTGCTAAAACAGATACTCCAGCGCCTTGGTAGCTAACTGATTATTCTTGACCTCGGCTCCAATTTAACATAGTCAGCCTGCAATTGAGCTTGGTTAGCTATCATCGTCTTGAACATCTCCTCATGTTTGGGTGATGGTGGTGGAGGAGGGCATTATTGTTTACGTCTTTGCGACGTGTTCTGTTGCCCTCCTTGATTCCTTTTGCACCCTGGCTCGAACTCTGCCCCTGATGGTTGTTGCTACCCCAAGAGAAATTCGGGTGAACCTCCAGTTAGAATTGCTGGTATTACCATCTTGCTGGTGCTTATTCCTTTGTGCATTCTTAGACAAAGTTCAGAGTGGGGATTTGCTCCACAACACTCGGTGAGTGTTCATTCACTCCCTTTTACTTCACACAAATCTGCTGCACTGCATTCACTGGGGCTGGACTGATTCATGCTCATGTTGCAAGTGGGTGTTGAGTTGATCTTGCAACGACTATACGTGCGGCTTGACCATTTGTAAACCCGTCCCTTCTAAAGACTCCGAGATTTGCTTTCCTTGCTCCTCCATGAAGAGTCCGCATACCACTCACAGGTTTATTTGCGAAATATGATAGAGGCATATTTATATGCCAAATCGATACTCAAATGTATAACTTTAGTCTTGTTTGTCTAATAAATTGTGTACATTCTCATGTAAATTGTATGGAAGTGTGAATTTATACTAACCAACATGATTAGCGTTGTTTTGTAGGAAAAACATGCGTTTGTTGATGAAAAATGACATGTTAGGAGAAATCAAGAAGGAACTCGGGATTGAGCAAGGAAGCGGATGGTGAAGCCGAGATGACAGGGGCTCGCGATGGGTGGTGGCCCACTTATTGCCATCGCAGGCGATTACTTGCACGGAATAAAATTCCAAATAAATTCAGTGGTCAGCGATCGGTAGGTGCCACGTTGGAAGTGAATTATTCAAATGTGCATTTCCAGAGGGTCCTTGATTGCACCGTGGCACGTTAGCTGTGCTCCGCGATGCACGCCGTGCCACGTTAGTAGCATTTACCTGGGCGGACAAATTCGAGGAGGGCTTCCGCGTTTGCACCGTGCACGGGGAGGCGGTGCTCGCCATGCACGCCGTGACACGTTGCTAAATTAATAGGGAAAATTTATCCCTAGATGATAGAACACTTAGGGCATTTTCAAGTATTCTGACTTGGTGGAGCAGAACGTGGGTTACGGGCAACATTGAGGACGAAAATTCTAAGGTTCTTCTCTATCTCTTTCTTCTTCTTTTCAATTGCTTGTATGATTAACACTTGTTTTAGGATGATTAATCCGCCAAATGAGTGGCTAATTCTCCCCTTCTTGCTGAGGTTATGAACTTAGTGTTGCAATGTAATTATTGATTGCTGGTTTAATTTTCTCTTTTCTTCCATGGATTGTTCTATTTAATTCTTGTTCCTACTACATTGTCTATGCGGCCAATGTTAATGTAAATCCAAAAGTCAGTTTCACCCGAAGGGCAGAAATTTGGAAAGTTGTGAATTAATAGGATATGATCTTTTCTTGGTTCGGGAGAATTGGGAATCGATTTACCTTCGGGATAAATATACCCAAAGGCCATTATTAAAATGTTCATGTGACAGTTTATAAACAACTGAACAGATTCTACTTCTTATCACGGCTGTGGTGAAGATTCTATGAGTTCTTAGTTGGGTTAAATACGAGTTTTAATCCATAGGCAGTAGGTTCCGACTAGCAGCGGAGGAAAAGATAACCACGTAAATTAATAGTTCGTGTATTCACATGTTCTTCGTAACCTCAGCATGCTCTTAACCGTTGTTTAGATTCAATAGTATAATTAGCTTAGTGTAGTATAAAAATTATATTCTCAAAAACAAATTATCTTTAGTTACTCTGTTGTCTTTAACATGATTGTAGTAAATTAACGTTTGAAAGATTTACCCGTATTCCTATTCTGTGGGTTAAACAATCCGGTTCTTCAAAAAGCCGCTGGCTTCGCCCATGACCCGTACACTTGCGGAGCTCATCAAGTTTTGGCACCCCGTTGGCCGGGAATAGGCAATTGGTGAAATTTCCATTTTTACCTTGATTTTAAGTGTTAGTTTACTATTTCAATATTTTTGTGTTGACAACTTGGTCTTGCTTGTATTTTGCAGAAAATAGATTCTGTTCTTGGCAAGAGAAAAAGGGTTGGTGGATCCATCCTTAGAGCGAACGACAATTTCATGTCGATGACTTCACAGAAAATTTGCGATTGCTCGAGACAAACTATCATGGAGCAACCAGAATCCACCAATAGTGCGGGTGAAATGTGGAGTGCCGAGGTGTGGCCAGGCCGGTTCGTGATGTGGCAATCCCACAAGCTGCCCAATGTTACTTCTAGCATTACCAAACCTGAGCCGGAGGGAGGTTCGAGTGAAAACGAATATGGTACGATTGCTGCACACACAAGCGGGCAGTTTACGGGTCTCCCTCACGAGGACCATAACAACATCTTCAGAATTTTCTGGAGATAAGTGACATATATACCCGCTGGAGGATCAGCAGTTATGTCAGACTTACACTTTTCCACATGTTCACTTTTGGGAGATGCACAGAGGTGGCTGGTGAGCCACCAAACTCCTATCCTGTCGTGGGATGATCTCGCGAAAAGTTCTTGATCTGATTCTTTCCTCTGGTAAAGCAGCAAGGCTTAGAGTCAAATTCTAAGTTTTAAACAAAGGGAAGGAAGATACGTATCAAGCCTGGGAGAGGTTCAAATCATTGTTGAGGTATCCTCATCACCATCGAGTCAAATGATGTGTTGGTGCACACTTTTATAGAGTTTGGAACCCCACACTAAAATTTTTCTAGATTCACCAGCTGGGGGGCAGGCTTTAGAAAAGACTTATGAAGAACTGTATACTTTGCTTAATCGTATTTCCTTGGAAATCCGGAGTGGAATCGGACTCTTCAAGGGGAGGAGCAAGGAAAGCAATTGGAGTCTTGGAGTGGATGGAGTTCTGACTATCGCGCACAGATAGTTCCTTGCAGAATCCAGTTGAACACACTTGGCAATATGGAACTTGAGCTGATCTCAAGCCGGTTAATGCAGTGCGGCAATTTGGTGAAGTGTGCGGGAGGCAATGAACACTGTTGAAGTGTTATTAGGCAAATCCGGACTCGGTAGACTTTATCGGGAATGCACAAAGGAGCAATCCCACCAGCGGTATGGGAATAGCTGCACAATCCCAAACTGGAGGTTCACCCGAATTTCTCTTGGGGTAGCAACAACCATCAAGGGCGAGTTCGAGTCGAGGATGCAGCGGAATCCAAAGGAGAACCCACCAGAACTATCAAGCTCAATACGAAATAACAATGCCCCTCCTCCACCACCATCACCCCGAGCGTTGAGGAGATGTTCAAGCGGATAGCTAGCCAAGCTCAATTGCGAGGCTGACCATGTCAAATTGCGGCCGATGTTAAAAATATTGGAGTTTGGCTACCAAAACCTTTGGAGTATCAATTTGGGCAATTCTTTGGAGCCCAGGAACACGAGCCTAGGAGGACTCCCGGTGACGCGATCCCAATCCCAAAGCGAGTCAATGCGGTGACCACGAGGAGTGGCTTGCGGTTGAAGGAGTTGGAACCCGAAAGACCACCTCAACGGTCGGGAGTTGCGAAGCGGAGAGGGAGCAGTATGATGAGGGAAACACAAGGCCGAGCAGTTAGACCTCCACCCCCGTTCCCTCAATGATTAAGGAAGCACAAGGAGGCGTGCCAAAAGTTCATGGAGATTGCTCAAGCGGTACATAACTTACCTCTTGTTGATGTTTTGTAGGGAGTGCCTAAATATGCCATACATTAAGGACATCGTGGCCAGCAAAACGGGGCGACGAATATGCCACGGTGGCCCTGCGAGGAATGCACTTCCGGGATACAAAACCGGTTGCCACGAAGCTCAAAGACCATGGGAGCTTTACAATTCAGTTGTTATGTCGGGCAAGTAGCCGAGCTCTATCGCGGTTTTATGTGATTTGGAAGCGAGCATTAACTTGATACCAACGGTATTTAAGAAGTTAGGTCTAGGAAGCCCTAGACCACTAGCGGTGGTTTTGCGGCTTGGGACCGTTCTTAGGCGAGGCCGAGACGGCATTGTGGAGGGCGTGCTAGTGCAAGTCGGCTCCCTAATCTTCCAGGTGGATTTTATTGTCTTGGATTTTGAGCAGACTCGGAAGTCCCATTTATTTTGGGACGAGCCTTTCTTGGCAGCCAGGAAAGCGCTTATAGATGTAGCTGCGGGGCGGCTAACGTGCGGGCACACGACAAGGTGGAAGTGTTCGATGTGGCTACAAGGCCCCAAATTCCCAGCCGTGTACGAAGAACTCTCGTTGATCAATGTGAGTGAACAACCGAGTGGTGTTCAAGGCTTTGAACAACGAGAACTGAAGGGAGAGCCCCCGATAGAGGTAAGCTTGATTGGGTGGGGACGTGTTGAGCAAATGTCCGTCACCCTAGGGGCAGAACCAGGCTCAAATGACGTCGAGCCGAGACGGTAAGCATTGTTTGCGTGGGGAGGCAACCCGTGAAATGTAATTGTAAATGTACATAAGAAAAAAAAAAAAAGAAGAAAAGATTTTCAATTCTTATACTTTATATTTTGTAGAATAAGTGTAAACTAGAAAAATAAAAATATTTGTTATATAAAAACTAAACCAAATCAAACCGATAGTTTTTATTTAATTTTATATAAAAAAATTAAAAAAATTAAAAAAATTAAAAAAATTAAAAAAATTAAAAATATTTTTAAGTGGCAAAACGGTGAGCACAACGCGATGGCTCCGTGTCACGGAGGAGGGCCTCCGCATTTACCCTCCGTGACACGTTGAAAGCAAATCTAGATTTTTAAAAAAATTCCGAGGAGGCACTCTTGTGATAACTCATGATGTCACGGAGGAGCATGCTCCGCGTTACCCTCCGTGACACGTTGGCCGTGTTAATCGCGTCGGGTCACACGGGTCACCGGGCGACCATGTGATCCTCCACTACACAAGCCCCAAAACCCCTCATTTCTCCTATTTTCCTCTACCCTCCGCGATAATCCCCCAAAAATCCCCTCCCTCGCGTGTCACGGCAGGAGTAAAATTTATCAACTTTTCTTCGTTTTAATCGAATCAAAGGTATGTTCTTGAACTTAACTATTTTAGCTAAAATTTTGGTTTTTAGCATGTTTAGGAAGAATCCATGCCCATATCAATAAATTGAGCTTAAATACATTTGGGTTGTTGATTATAGTTGTTCGTAATGTCGTTGTGATCATATGAACTCGTTAATTGCATGCTTAAATGAATTTTGTGCTAAATTGTGGTTAGGGATGGATTGTGAAGTTGAAAAATCAAATTGAGAAGAGGAAGTGTTGAAAAACATTGTGGGTTGTGCATGTTGGGTGAATTGTATTGTGCGTACTTATTGTGTATAAGAAACGATGCAATTCTCGGGAGGTGCAAGTGGGTGAAATTCCAGAACTCATCAAATTACATGAGAAAATCGGGGAATTGCTTAGTTGAGTTAGGAAGTATTCTTTATTTTCTTAATTTTCTTTTAGGTGAATGCCATATAATGAGAAATGAGTATCGATAGTACGGTGGAATGAGGCATGCAGTACGAGTAGTACACGAGAGGTTATCTTTGTCGAATTTTAAGAAAGGCATGAAGCGATTTTTGTTTGTTGTTTCTCTTTTGTTTAGCTGTTCTAGATTTTTCTATCTTTTGTAAATATATGGAATAAATATGTTTATGCCGTTTTATAGTGAAACTGAGAAACTAAGTGTGGGGTAAATGAGCCAAAACCCAACCTTAGTTAAAAGCTAAATTGAAATCGACTAACATGGGTACTGTCTGTTTTCTTTGTCAGAAACCATGTCTAGCAGGCAGGACAAAGGAAAGGGCGCATCAACATCGAGCGCGGGAGAAAAGATTGAAGTACAGGAAGACGACAGTCCCAGCAACGCACCAGCCGATTCACGCGGCCAGCGCCGCCAATATGGAACAAGATGGGTGACAGACGAGGGGAAGAAGTGGTACACCAAGCACAAAGAGAACAAATACTTCCCTAGGAACACAGAAATTGCAGGAACCACTAGCACAAGAATTCCCCCGGATGGTGCACGGGATTGATGCTTTGTGGGCTACGTTTCATTTTCAACGAGCCCAAGAGTGCAACCTGCACTTAGTCGGGAATTCTACGCCAATTGGAACCCGACATTGAGGAGTCACACCATCAAAATGAAGGCCAAATCGTCACATTAGACCTCACCACCTCAATGCCATCATAGGGGCGCAAATACGAGACGCCCATGTACTCAGAAACAATTTGAACATCCTCCACCTTATGCGGATATCAGACGCACATTATGGAGCCGGTCTGACGCGTTGGGTGAGCATAAGGAGAGGGCTACCATCGGTATTTGCCCTTATGCACGGATGAACGGGAAGCCGAATATGGCTTAAGATCGTTGGCTCCTGTTTGATTCCAGGGGTGCACACACATGACGAGATGGGACGGGATCGTGTATGCTTGGTATACGCCCTTATGAAAGGGCTGGAGATCAATGTTGGGGCAGTGATCATTTCCGCCATGAAGAGGGCCCGGCTGTTGCATCGGGGGCGCAGATGCCCAGTTCGGCGGGGCACCAGCGGCCGGCGTTCTGAGAGGCCTTGAGGTCGAGAGGAGGCCTAGATTACATCCAGCGAGATGGGCAATGTCGCATTGATGTCACAAAAACAAAGGCATCCGACACCACTCATGGGCCTGTCCTTACATTAGTAGGCGACATGCTCGGGAAGATCGATATATGTCCCGCATGTTCGGGATGCGGTGCTCCAGCCAGCATGGCGGGAGACCGGCGACGGAGGACGAGTGTGGCAGCTCGACAGATTACCCATTTGGCGAGAACGCCAGGGCACTATGTCGGGTGGGCCCAGCTTTTTGTGGAACCTACGAGACGATGACGTCCCCACGGACGGAGACACGTCGCGAGGATTGCGGTCAGGTCGGAGGATGACGGTGGAGACTTCCGATATAGAGACGAGGCGGCAGCACACACGATGAGTAAATTGGAATACTTTGACTGATCAGGGAGTTTCACAACCACCTTTTTGTTGTAAGCGTATGAACATGGGGCCGAGTGTTTGATTCTAAGTGTGGGGTGGGAATAGTAGTTAGGTCTTGAATTTGCCTTTTCGTGTATATCATTGTATGTTCCTTGCTTTTGTTGTCGTGTTGGTTTTAATTTCACTCTGTTTGTTGTATGTTCGTTGATTGTAAATATTGTTGTGAAATTGTTGTTGTGTCTTGTGGAATGTGTTAGCCGGTATGTAAATAGTCTTGTCGAAATCATCGACCATTTTAAGAATTTTTTTTTTTTTCTTTTTCGTAACTATTTTTCGTTTTTGGGTTTCTCAGAGTTTATTTTCGGTTCTTTTGCCGAGAAGAGTCCCATTGAACCGAAGTCGTAAATAGTGACCCTTCTCTATGATGGATGGATGACGGCCGTCTTAAGGGAAAGGTAGTCGATAGGAGTGATAGATAGTTCGTTTTATTTTATTTTTAATTTTTTTCCGTTAGTTAATTTTGATTTTTAGTTGGATATTTTTAGTTTATCCATGCATGTTGCTATTGATAGCTCCGACATTCTTGTTGCGTGTTGTACATAATATTTATATAGCAAAGATGATTCGTAGAAACATGCAAATTTACGTACATATGTAAGACACTTGTCTTAGTAGAATTTGATTCAGTGTGATTGAGGCTTAATTTTGAATTGCTTGTGATTAGCTGATTAAAGATGCTGTGAAGTCATCTTGAGTCGAGCATGTGCATTGAGTGTATAGTGAGGAATTGGTTATTCCATCCTATTGTTGATTGTCTAGAACTTGCTGTTGTGTGTACGAAACGGAATGAAGGAAGTGTAGTGTAGGAAATGATGTAGGCATTTCTTTGTCACCCAAAAATTTTCTTGTTTTTCTTTTCATATCCACCTTGAAGATTAAACCCTAGTCAGCCCGTTGAGCCTTTAACCTTGATAAATTTTTCTTTTCGGATTTTCCTTTGTCAAAAAGGGTGCGAACCAAGTGAGCCCCTTCTTTTCACGGTCCCTTAGGCCAAAGTCAGAAACTCTTAGCGCGCGAAAAATATAATTTTCCCATGGTGTCAAGAGTGAAGTGATAAAAGAAAGAAAAGTGATGAAAAGAAAAAAGGAAAGAAAGAGTCAAGGGTGAAGTAGCCAGGAATGGAAGGGAAGAAAGTTGTTTAACTTAATTTTCCTTCGCTAGTACAGTGTGTTAAAGGGGTGATAAATATAAAAATAAACTTCAAGAGGAGGAGGAAGGAAGAAAATAATTCTGGAAGTTGATGGGATGTGTGAAAAAGCGCTTAAGAGGAAGTACAGTTTACTATTGTATTGGTTAGCCCGATTATATAATAGTTCCGTAGCTTACATTACAACCCGTTAAGTCCTACGTGATCTTACATCATGCATCCTTATATTAGTGGAGTAATACACTAGAGGCAAGCCTATGGGTCATGACGCAATGCATGTAGATGCGTTTGGGAGAGTAGGTGAAATGGGGTGTGTACATATATACCCAGGACATGGATTTCCTTAAAGTTCATGTGATTAACGATCTCTCTAGTGTTGTGAGGGCACATGTTTGATGATAGAATACATTCGTGTCGGATATCTTGGTCAGCTAATATGCATGAGTTTGCGATATCGAGAGTCGATTCTTGTGCTAAAAAGTCTTGATTTATTTAGTGTCGTGTAATAATGATGCTATGCATGCTTCTCTTGATGATTTGCTTCGAACATAATCGGTATGACCGTAGTTTGGACTGTCGAGCCTAAATGAAGGGATATCAATTGCATGAGTTATTGAATATTGTTCGAGGACGAACAAGATTTTAAGTGTGGGGTAGGTGATAAGGGGCATATTTATATGCCAAATCGATACTCAAATGTATAACTTTCGTCTTGTTTGTCTAATAAATTTTGTACATTCTCATGTAAATTGTATGGAAGTGTGAATTTATACTAACCAACATGATTAGCGTTGTTTTGTAGGAAAAACATGCGTTTGTTGATGAAAAATGACATGTTAGGAGAAATCAAGAAGGAACTCGGGATTGAGCAAGAGGCGGATGGTGAAGCGAGGATGACAAGGGCTCCGCGATGGAGCCGTGGCACGGCGCCATCGCGGAGCGTTCTGCCTGGAATGGAAATTCCAAATAAATTCCAGTGAAGGTCACCCGATCAGGCCGTGCCACGTTGGAAATGGTGTTCAAATGGTGCATTTCGAGAGAGGGTCGCGTTGCACCGTAGCACGTTGGCTGTGCTCGCGTGCACGCCGTGCCACGTTGGTAGCATTTACCTGGGCGGACAAATTCCGGAGGGCTTCCGCATTTGCACCGTGTCACGGGCGGTGCTCCGCGATGCACGCCGTGACGTTGCTCGTTATTCGGAAAATTTATCCCTAGTATAAATGAACACTTGAGGCATTTTCAAGTATTCTGACTTAGTGGAGCAAGAACGTAGATTCTGAGCAACATTGAGGACGAAAATTCTAAGGTTCTTCTCTATCTCTTTCTTCTTCTTTTCAATTGCTTGTATGATTAACACTTGTTTAGGATGGTCTTAATCCACAAATGAAGTGGCTAATTCTCCTTCTTCTTGAGGTTATGAACTTTGTGTTGCTTGATGTAATTATTGAATTCTTGGTTTATTTTTCTCTTTTCTTCCATGGTTGTTCAATTTAATTCTTGTTCCTACTACATTAATGTCTGGCCAATGTTAATGTAAATCCAAAAAGTTCAGTTTCACCCGAGAGGGCAAGAAATTGGAAAGTTGTGAATTAATAGGATATGATCTTTTCTTGGTTCGGAGGGTGGGAATCGATTACCAGCCGGGATAGAAATATACCCGAAAGTCGTATTAGTCATGTGTGGAAACGGTTTCGTATTGCTAGAACTTGAATTCCTTCTTATCACGAAAATGTAGGTGGAAGGTTCATGATTCTTAAGTTGGGTTAAATACGAGTTTTAATCCATAGGCGTAGTTAGACCCAGCCCAGGAGGAAAAGATAAACCACGTAAATTAATAGTTCGTGTATTCACATATTCTTCGTAACCTCAGCATGCTCTTAACCGTTGTTTAGATTCAATAGTATAATTAGCTTAGTGTAGTATAAAAATTATATTCTCAAAAACAAATTATCTTTAGTTACTCTGTTGTCTTCTATTTATAGTTGTATTAAATTAACGTTTGAAAGTTTCACCCCGTATTCCTGTCCTGTGGGTTCGACAATCGGTTCTTCAAAAGAGCCACTTTATTACTTATTACGGCCCGTACACTTGCGGAGCTCATCAAAATCTGATTCAACAAAGTATACGACTCATCGCCCAAGTCTTTTCTAATGCTTGTCCCAGTGCGAGAATCCGGCAAGATTTTTGTGTGGGGTTCCAAACATTCTATAAAAGTGTGCACCAACACATAATTGGATTGGTAGTGATGAGGACAATCCCTCAACGACGATTTGAATCTCTCCCAAGCGTCTTCGAGATTCTCCCCTTCTCTTTGTTTAAAATTTAGAATTTGACTTCTAAGTCTTGTACATTTCTGGGAAGGAAAGGAACCGAGATCAAGAACTTCTTTCCAAGATCATCCTACGTGGTTATAGAATTTGGTGGCTCAGCTTCCAACCACCTTTTGGCTTCTCCCAAAAGTGAAAATGGGAACAATGTAAGCTGACATAATACGGTGACACTCCGGCCAGGGATGTAAGTGTCACTTATCTCCAAAAAATTTTGAAGATATTTATTTGTGGATCCTCGTGAGACCTATGAGCTTGCCCTTGTGTGCGGCAATTGCACCTATGTTCTGTTTAAGCTCGAACCTCCCTCCTGTCTCGGAGTTTTGTGAATGCTAGACGTGCATTGCTAGCATGTGGGATTGCCACATCGCGAACCGGCCTAGCTACCCATTTCCTCGGGGCACTAACACTTTGCGCACAAGTGAGTAGTTACGTGGTTGCTCGAGGATTGTTTGTCGAGCAACTGCGGTTTTCTCCTAGAGCTTCTCTCCGTTGGCGATTGAATTGTCTTTCCGGCTCTAAGGATGGATCCACCACGACTCTTTGTCTCTTGGCGTGTTCATGAGAATACATTATGCAAAATACAGTATTTCTAAGACAGGGTGTCAACACTCAAATAAAGAAAAGCAAACTAACACTTTAAGAAAAATATATAATTTCGCCAATTGCCGAGTCCCAAGCAGCGCGCCAAAAACTTGTTCGGCTGTCTGGATGACTACGCAAGTGCACGTGGTCGAACAAGTAGTAAGTGGCTCAAGTAAGTCAAGTATGGAGTCCCACGGGGATTGGACTACGAGGCAAAATCTACTCAGGAGTCAATTTACTGTTACTCTACAAAAATACGGACAAATGTGAATAAAAAGTTTTATATTTTGTTATCTAATTTTTATACTACGGCTAAAATAAATATAAGTGATGACTATGAATGTGAGCATCTTTGAGGCTAAAACGACCATGTAAAGAAATTAATTATCGATATAAACTGGTTTATCTTTTCTCAGGTTGCTAATCGGAACTTATGCCTATACTTATGCCTATGGATTAAGTATTTAACCCAACTTAAGAATCATGAACCTTCCGCCTACATTTGTGATAAGAAGAAATTCATGTTCTATTACATACAAAAGCCGATTCCACACTTGACATAATACGACTTTCGAGGTATATTTCTATCACGAAGGTAAATCAATTCTCAATTTTTCCCAAACTAAGAAAAGATCATATCCTATTAATTCACAACTTTCAAATTTTGTGCTCTCTCAGTGAAATCGGACTTTTTAGATATACATTAACATTGGCGAAATATTGTGCATTAAGAACAAGAATTAATAGAACAACCATGAAAGAAAAGATGAAAGAACCAGGATGATCAACAATTACATTTCAATAAAATTGTTCCTAACCTCGGCAAAAGAAGTGAAATTAGCCATTCATTTATGGATTAAACATCGTTAAATGAGTGTAAATCATACAAACAATTGAAAAGAAAGAGAAAGGGATAGATAAAAACCCTAAGAATTTCGTCCTCTCAATTTGCCTGTAACCCACGTTCTTGCTCCACCAAGTCGAATAATTAAAAATGAACCTAAGTGTTCTATTTATCTTTTGGTGAGAATTTTTCCAGAATAACAAGCTTGACATTAATCACCCAGTGCATGTGAACACTGCCTCCGTGACACGGTGCAAACACGGAGGCTCTGCGGGTGGCCGTCCGGTGGTATCCCCAACGTGGCACGACATGCAACATGGAGCATGCCAGTGCCACGGTGCAAACGTGCACCTTCCCTTTGGAATGTCAAGATCCATGTAGTGGGTCCAACGTGCCATGGCACGATCGCGGACCCTCTCTGGAATCCTTGCAATTAAATCACCCGGACAGAATGCATCCCGCGATATAGCGAGGCGTGACACGGCTCATCGCGGAACCTCTTTACTTCTTGCTTTCCTTGGCCAATTCCTTGCTGGCTCAGGAGTCCATCTCCGATTCCTCCCAACATGCATCTTAGCTCCATAAAAGTACATTTTCCTGCAAAACAACGCTAATCATGTTGGTTAGTATAAATTCACACTTTCCTACAATTTACATGAGAATGTAAAAACATTGTTGGATAAACAAGGCAAAAATGATGCATTTGAGTATCACTTGGGCATATAAATATGCCCCGGATCACTAATGTGGTGGCAAGTCTCTTAGTAGGCTTTCTGTGGAGAGTATGTTCCATGTAGACGAGGGAAGAAAGGAATTAGTGAAGGATGTGCATCAGCTTGCACGACTAGGATTCCGTCTTGTTGACTCGACATATCTGGAGTACCATTATTAATAATGGGGTGGGGTAATCCTTAGTGATCGAAGTTAAACCTAGGCAAGATGAGGATCCTATTTTTGTAAAGTTGGAGGAAGCAGTTCAAAATCGGAAGGTAGAAGTCTTCTCGAAATAGGGATATGGGGTGCTACGATATAGGGTCTCTTGTAATATTCCGGGCGTTGGTGATTTGAGAGATCATATATTGTATGAGGTTCATGGTTCCAAATACTCTATAAATCCAGGTGCCACCAAGATTTACGGGAAGTCTATTAGTGAAGTAGCATGAAGAAGGACATAGAGAATTTGTGGCTAAGTGTACGAGATTTGTCAACGGTGAAAGTGGAGCATCCAAAGACCGGAGTGCTTCTAGGCATTAGCATTCCTACTTGGAGGAGTGGGAGGAGATCAAAGTAGACTTCATTACAGGGTTGCCTCACTCCACCGACATTATGACTCTATTTGGATGGTTGTAGATAGGTTGACTAAGGCAACTCATTTCCTACCAGTCAAAGCTACCGATTCAACGGAGGATTATGCTAAGTTGTACATTCGGGAGTTAGTTCAATTTCATGGAGTGCCATTGTCCATCATATCAGTTAAAGGTACTTAGATTACATCCAAGTTTTGGAGATCATTTCATAAAGGACTTGGAACTCAGGTCAAGCCTTTCACCCTCTGAGATAGATGGCACAGCGGAGTTGGTAACATCCATGGCAACTCATCATCAACTAAGGAAGCTTTGGAAGTTCCAAGAGGACTCATGATAAGATCGAAAAAGGAAATTTGAAGACCAACTTAATGGGCTTGAATTAGCTATTAAAAAGTGTGTTTTGATGGAAGAAGATCTCAAGCCCAATGAAGATATTTTCTCCAGGTCTTACATCTATTTGAAGGCCCAAATTAAAGTCAAGGAGATGAAATAGAGCTTAAATCAGCCCCTAAATAAGAAAATACTGCAGCTCTTTTTTTTTTTAAAATTAGTTTCTAAATTAAATTTAAAGTTGTTTTTATTTAATTGACTCTTAGGACTTTGTGTGTGGAAGACTTCTATGCCATTTAATAGTTGTTTTATTCTATGTTGACTTCATAGAATAATGTGTGTGGTAGTTTTTTCTAGGTCTAAGAAGTATCATTTCCATTTATGATATCTTTTGACCAACCCCTTCTTCACTACTATATAAAGGGATTTTTTCATTCATGAAGATGAGATTTTCAATATTAATATATTTGAGTTCTTGAACATTTGTGTGATTACTTTTGGATTTATCTTGCAACCTAACTAGTTCATAGTTTATGGTAGTAAGATAATTTTCTTTCTTGATATCTTTTGTTTCTTATTGGTATTCTTAGAGGCAATTAGTACACTTACTAATAGTTGTCTAACGTTACTCATGAAGTGGTCAAGATATGATTCTAAACTTGATTAGTCTCTCAAGTAAAGGCATTTGGTTACCCTATAGCCAATTTGTTGTTACTTGGATCTAGTAAAATTCATATCTCTTAGTTCTTGTTTTATCTTTTCAATTAGTTTCCTAGTTTTGGTTCTGCATTTGTTTTAAGTTCATACACTAGTTTTGGAATTATCAACCTTTGTGTTATCAAGTGGTATCGAGTGGTACTATCGGGTCCTCTATTCTTGATAATCTTGGGTGTTTTGAGACTAAGCAAAAAAAATTTTAAAAAAGGTTAGCATAGCAGTGAACATTAACGTTTAAAAACCCTATTGTGGAAGTGAACGGTAACATTTAAAAAAAGCAAAAATTTTTTATTGCTCTTCAAGAAATTTCTCTCATCTAATTGTTTCAAAGAAGAAGAAATGAGGTTTTGATAGAACAAAAGAAGAGGATCTAGATCTTTATCTTGTTCTAAAATCCTTTCCTTTTTTCAGGTCCTATTTCAACTAAAATCCTATTCTTCCTAGGGTTGGTTCTTCACTTTTTTTTGTTCCCCAAAAAGTTCTTATTTTACTACTAAAGACTTGACACTAGTAGGGTTAAATGTAAATCTACAAAGTCTCTTTTCAAAGGTCATTTGAGAGGACAAGCGACAGAGTGAGTGAGAACAATTGAGGGAAAAAAGCCAAGTTTGAGTGATACACTATTTTCTTTAAGATGTCTAATATAGATGGTAGTGATGGTGAATGGAGGCTGCTCAAAGAAGGGAGATCAGAGCAAAAAATGTTTTACTTTACTAGCTATGCACCAACAATTTGAAAGATGGAACTTACAATTCCAAGAAATAAGATGCCATTGCTGAAAAAAATGAGACAATAGCTGAATTTAGGAGGGAAATCAACTTGTTGTACCACTCCGAAATAATCCTAGACCTCAAACTAGAAGAATTGTACCCCATGCGCCCATTGTGAATCAAGAAAATCCTATTTACAATTTGGTTGATGATTTTGATGTAAATCTAGATAGGATAGGGAGAGATAGAAGGGGATAACGAGCTAGATTGGAAGATGACAACATAAATAGCATAAAGATGAAGATTCCATCTTTCAACGGCACAAGAGGTCCAGATTTGTACCTTAATTTAGAGCGGAGAGTTGAGGCAATTTTAATTGTCACAATTATTAGGAAAGTAAGAAGGTTAAGCTTTGAATTTTCTGACTATGCTTCTATTTGGTGGAAAAATCTTACAAGGGATAGACATCAAGATGGAGAACCACCCATTGCTTTGCTAATTTGAGATGAAGAGTGGTAAGAAAAGGAAGGTTTGTGCCATCGTAGTTTCAAAGAGATTTGCTTGTGCGTCTTCAATCAATGAAGTAAGGAATCGCTTGACTGTTGATGAATACTTTAAGGCTATGGGCTATGATTCCAAGCTAATTATGGAAGTGAAGAGGCTACTATGGCTAGATTTCTTAATGGTTTAAATAGAGAAATAGTTGAGTATAGTAGAGATACAGCCATATGTAACTTTAGATGAGCTAGTAGATTTGGCTGAAAAAAATAAAAGAAAAATAAAAGACTCCAGGCTAGTTCATGGAGAATAAACCAAACATCATTTCAAGCCATGGTCAAAAGAAGAAATATCTTCTAGACCTCAAGGAGCAAGGAAAGGATAAAGTAAATGAGGCAGGAGGAGATAAATCTTTTTTTATCTAAATCATCTAAACCTTATAGTTCTTCAATATATAATTTCTTTTGGAGAGGAGCCATGATGCATGAATGTCAACTAGAAAAATATTATCTTGAGAGAAGATGAAAAATATGAGAGTGAAAAAGTGAGGATGAGAAAGAAGAGGAGGTATGAGTGAATGTCCAACTAGAAGAAATATTATCTTGAGAGAAGATGAAAAATATGAGAGTGAAAAAGTGAGGATGAGAAAGAAGAGGGAGGTATGAGTGAAGATGATTTAGAAATGCCTAATGATGGTTTTGTTGGGAGAGTTAGGATGATACTTCAAGTAGAATATGAGAGTGAAAAGAGTGAGAAAGAGAAAGAAGATGAAGGTGAGAGTGAAGATGGTGTACAACTTCCTTTTAATAATAGTTTGATTGGGGTAGTTAGGAAGCTTATGTATATCAATTTGAGAAGTTATAGTGATGAAAAAAGGGAGAGTATATGCCATACAAGGTATGGGATAAAGGGGAAAACTTGTTCTATGATTATTGATAGTGGCAGTGGTGCTAATGTGGTGTGTTCACACTTGGTAGATATGTCGGGGCTTGCATGCATGAAACACCCTAAGCCCTATATACTTCAATGGTTGATTGATAGTGGTGAACTGAAAGTCAATAAACAATGCATGATTTCATTCAATGTTAGTAGGTATGAGGTTGAAACTCTTTGTGATGCGATTCCTATACAATCTTTTCATATCTTGCTTGGTCGTCTGTGGCAGTTTGATTGGCATACTTTTCATGATGGAAGAAAGAATATATATTATCTTGAGCTTAATGTCAAGAACTATACTCTTTCCCCTTTAACTCCTTCTCAAGTATTTGAAGATCAAAAGAGATTGCAGGAATCAATGGGAAAATAAAATGGAGGGAATAAAAGTGAGCTTGAGGGAAAAGAAAAGAGTTTTGGCCAAGAGTTAGAAAAAAGGAGAGATGACCAAGAGAGATAAAAAGAGGGAAAAACACAAGAAAAGAGGTAAAAGAGGACTCTAGTGGAAAAAAAGACAATTTTGGTGATAGGAAAGAGGCTAAGGAAAAGAAAAAAGAGAGTTTCTATATAAAAATCCAAGGAGTGTTTGAATGCAAGAAAAGAGGGATTTCCCATAATACTACTTACTTATGAAGAAGTCTTGGTTAATTCTGAGATACTAACTTCTTCTTTGCCAAGTAGTGTTACTTCTCTTTTGCAGGATTTTGCTGATATTTTTCCTGAGGATATTCCTAAAGGTCTATCACCTTTGTGTGGCATTGAGCACCATTAGACTAATTGCATGGGTCTAAAAATTTTTCTAAAATTGATCTAAAAAGTGATTACCATCAGATTCGAATGAATTCTGGAGATGAGTGAAAAACTATTTTAAAGACCAAATATGGGCGAGTGGTTAGTTATGCCTTTTGGCTTAACTGATGCACCCACCACTTTCATGAGATTGATAAATCATATTTTTAACGATTTTCATGGAAAGTTTGTGGTGGTTTATTTTGATGATATCTTGATCTTTCTAAAAATCTGGATGAGATTGTTGAACACCTAAAACAAGTTCTCGAAGTTGTTAAGAAGCAACAATTGTTTGCTGATATCAAAAAGTGTACCTTTTGTGTGGATCGTATGGTATTAGTGGGTTTTATGGTTAGTTCTAAGGGAATTGAAGTTGATGAAGAGAAAATCAAGACAATCAAATAATAGCCTAAACCTAAGAGTGTAACTGAGATTAGGAGTTTTCATGGGCTTGCTAGTTTTTATAGGAAGTTTGTTACAGATTTTAGCACCATTGTTGCTCCTTTGACTAAAGTTATTAAGAAGAACAGGGTTTTCACATGGGGAAAAGAAAAAGATGCTGCTTTTAACTTATTAAAAAAATTGTGTTCTTCTCCTCCTTTTGTAATTGCCTGATTTATCTATCTTTTGAGGTTGAATGTGATGCCTCCGGAAGAGGAATAGGTGTTGTTTTAATGCAGGATTCCAAGCCCATTTCATACTTTAGTGAAAAGTTGAATGGATATATATTGGACTATTCAACTTATGTCAAAGAACTATATGCTTTGGTCAGAACTTTAGCTACATGACAACATTATATGTGGTCTAGAGAGTTTGTGGTTAAGACTGATTATGAATCATTATGATACTTGAAGAGTCAAGGTAAGCTAAATCATAGGCATAGAAAATAGGTTGAATTCATTGAAACTTTCCCATATGTGATTGCTTACAAGGAAGGTAAAGAAAATGTGGTTGCTGAAGCACTTTCAAGAAGGTATGTCTTGGTCTCTACTCTTACTTCTAAATTGATGGGTTTTGATCAAATCAAGGGCCTTTATGATAATGATTCTAATTTTGGAAAGATTTTTGCAGAGTGTAAGTTTGTTCCTTATGAGCGGTTCAATCTTCAAGATGGATTCCTTTTTAAGGAAAATAAGTTGTGTATTCGTAATAGCTCTTTGCATAAATTATTTGTTAGGGAAGCACATTGTGGTGGCCTCATAGGACACTTTGGAGTTTCTAAAACTTTGGATATAGTTGTTGAATATTTTTTTGGCCTGGCATGCGAAAGTATGTTGATTAAGTGTGTTCCCAGTTTCGTGAATATAAACAGGCCAAGTCAAAATCTTTACCACATGGTCTTTATACTCCTTTACCTGTTCCTACTTCTCCTTGGATTAATATTTTCATCGATTTTGTGTTAGGTCTTCCTAGAACTAAACATGGTGAGGATAGTATATTTGTAGTGGTAGACCAATTTTTAAAAATTGCTCACTTTATTCCATGTTTAAAGACTAACAATGCATTACATGTGGCTGATATATTTGTGAAAAAAATAGTTAAATTATATGGTATACCTAAAACTATTATTAGTGATAGAGATGCTAAGATTTTAAGTCACTTTTGGAGAGTTCTTCGAGGAAAATTGTGGACTAAGTTGTTATTTTCTATATCTTGTTACCCGAAAACTGATGGACAAACAGAAGTAGTTAATATGACTTTAGGGAATATGTTAAGGGATATTTTAAAGGAAAAATAACTTTTTGGGAGGAACACTTGCCCATGGTAGAGTTTAATATAATAGAACTATCCAATCTTCTACTGGTAAGTCTCCTTTCGAAGTTGTTTATGAATTTAATCCCCTCATCCCCCTTGATTTTCTCCCTATGCCTACTAATGATATTGTTAACCTTGATGGTAGGAAGAAGGCTGAAATAATGAAGAAGATTCATGAACAAACAAGGCTTGCATTTGAACGGAAGAATGAACAAACTGCCTTAAGAAGAAATAAGGGGCGAAAATCTGTTATTTTTTAGCCTGGAGATGTAGTGTGGGTGCACTTTAGGAAGGAAAGGTTTCCTGCAAAAGAAAATCCAACTTACATCCAAGAGGAGATGGTCCATTTGAAGTCCTTGAAAAGATTGGAGACAATGCTTACAAACTTTATCTTCCAAGTGAATATAAAGTTAGTGCTGCCTTTAATGTTTCCGATCTTTCATTATTTGAAACAACATTGAATTCAAGGACGAATTCTCTTGAAGAAGAGGGGAATGATAACATCCACGGAAAATCATCATCAACTAAGGAAGCTTTGAAAGTTCCAAGAGGACCCATGACAAGATCCCAAACAAGGAAATTTGAAGACCAACTTAATGGGTGGAATTAGCTATTAGAAAGTGTCTTGTGATGGAGGAAGATCTTAAGCCCAATGAAGATATTTTCTCCAAGTCTTATATCTATTTGAAGGACAAATTAAAGTCCAAGAGGAGATGAAATGGAGCCCTAATCTTCCCCTAAATGGAGAAAATACTGCAGCATTTTTTTAATTTAGTTTCTAGAATTATATTTAAAGTTGTTTTATTCTATGTTGACTCTTAGGAATTTGTGTGTGGCAGTCTTCTATGACATTTAATAGTTGTTTTGTTCTCAAGTAAAGGCGTTTGGTTTACCTATAGCCCATCGTTGTTACTTGGATCTTGTCAAATCCATATCTCTTACTTCTTATTTAGTCTTTTCAATTAGTTTCCTAGTGTTGCTTCCGCATTTGTTTTAAGTTCATACTATAGTTTTGGGATTCCCAACCTTTGTGTTATCACTTTCACTGAAGCGACGTCCTTGTTTCTCAGCTTACAAACCTAACAGTCTACGATCTGAACTGGGACCTCTTTGTAAGAGAGACTATCCTTCACTCCTACACTGTCTAGTGGCACAACTGAAGCCGGATCACCGATGCACTTCTTCAACAGTGACACATGGAAGACTGGGTTCACAGATGCTAACTCTGGAGGTAATTCTAACTTATATGCCACACTGCCAATTCGCCTCAGAATCCTGTAGGGTCCGACATATCTCGAGCTGAGTTTCCTTTTCTTTCCAAACCTCATCACCCCCTTCATGGGTGAAATTTTTAAGTAAACTCAATCATCTACAACGAATTCTAACTCTCTTCTCCTCACATCAGCTTAGGAATTCTGTCGGCTTTGAGTTATTTTCAACCTTTTCCTGATAAGTTGCATTTTCTGCATAGCTTCATGAACTGAGTCTTGTCCTATAAAGGTAGCTTCACCAAACTCAAACCACAATATAGGAGATCTACACCTCCTACCATATGATTCCTCAAATGGGGCCATCTGAATACTGGTGTGGTAAGTGTTGTTGTACGCAAACTCGATGAGAGTCAAGTGATCATCCCAACTGCCCTTGAAATCGATGAACACAAGCTCCCAACATATCTTCTAAGGTCTGAATAGTCCACTCGGCTTGTCCATCCATTTGAGGGTGAAAAGTTGTGCTGCGCTTGACCTGAGTACCAAGTCCTTTCTGAAATGACTTCCAAAAATGCGAGCTGAACTAGGTACCTCTATCTGAAATGATGGAAAAGGCCACCCCATGTAGTCTGACTAACTCTCGGATATATAGCCTAGCTGTCACGACCCGAACGGAGGCCAGAACACAATATGGGACAAGGAGCCCCGAGAGACTCCAAGTCTACCCATGGCATAAGCATACATCTAACTCAGTCAAACAAATAGAAGAATCAACAAGATAATCATAGCAAAAATCTATATTAAACATAACATCAGAATACACAATCTAAAGCTTAATACATCCATATGTTTGAAAAGCCTCTAAGCATGATGAGCTGATAGGACAAGACCCCAACTAACTCAAATAAGCGAAAACTGAAAGTACATAAGGAAATCTGAATAAGTCTAGTCCTCGGGAGATGAGGACACACCAACAAAGAAGGTGCTAACTCTGAAGACTGTCTATGAATGGGGCAGAGCCTAAGAGCTGGTTCCTATATCATGAAATGATACAGCATAGAGTATGCCTTCAATACATGAAATGTATCGAGTATGCAAGGAAAGTAAAATAGACATTTAAAATACATAAAAGCTCATAAATAATCATAAGAATCGGGAAACATTCTCATAACATAATTATTGTACGATAACATAAGGCTCAAGGTTACTAAATCATTCGTAATCCATTCATTTCCATAGTCATAAGAGAAACTTTATAAATCATCACTTGAGCCTAATTAATGTAAATATAATAATGCATAAAATCATGCGAACAATGGGAGATTCTAATAACTGACATACCCTTATGAGCACACATGGAGCCCGACCTGCAAATCCCTAGTCGGGAGGTGTTCGTAACCTTCCAAAGGTAGAACCATGAAAGGCGTGATATCACACATGAAAGGGCCCATTTGGGAAAAGGGGACAGCCACAAGAGAGGTCCAACCATGTCCTACGGTGGCACATAGTTCTGAGATTCGAGGTAAGGCTTGGGCCCCGAATCCACTCGGTGTTAAATACAACTCCCAAAACTTAAATAGTGCTCATAGTATAATATACATGAGATTCATGGGATAGTTATATCATGATAATCATAAACATTCTTGTAAATACATTAACTAGCCACGAGGGTAAGGCCCGTGAGTCAGCCAAAAACATAATTAGTAAATCATGAGATTCATGCATACTTGTAAATCATGTAAAGACTTTTTAAATCATAAATTCATAATGGGCATTTGAAGAAATCCATATGACACATAAATCATGATAGGTTTATGAATATCAACAATTGAGGTAAAGATCATAACTTGATTCATCATAGAACTTTCATAATTAGGCATAATTTAATAGGAATTGAAATCAATAATTAGATAATCGAATCAGTTGTAAAATCCTATCATGATTCATAAAATATAATGTAAAACATGAGAAGTAATAACCCATGGATAGATCATTAGAGTTTCATAAGATTTAAGATAAAACCCCATAAGATTTTTGAACAAAACTTCATAAATTAGGAGAGATTGGGCATGGGTGTGTACAAAAACACCCATTCATAACCTTACATACCTGTAAATGACTGATTCTTACACTCCCTTGAATTCCCAAGAAGAAATTGAAGAAAACCTTGAAGGATTGCCTTGATCACCTCTCTAGACTATCACTCTTGCATGCATGAATATAAAAAATGAACTTAACCCCTTTAAAAGTCACTATCCATAGCTCAAAACGACGTAGTTTAGGCTTTAGAAACTTAGAAATTACATAAAAGCCCTTACTAAAATTGCAGAAAATAACTGCCAGTTGGTCCCAACGAGGGACCTAACGACTCGTCATGTGGGCCACGACTCATGGAGTCATCTGTCAGGTACGCTGCTCATCAGATCATCTAGGCTCATCACGGGTAACATCACGACCCGTTACGGGTTACCACGACTCGTGGTCACCACCCATCATGTGCACTGCCTTATTCTCAATAAAACTTTACCCTGCTTGATCACGACTCATCCCACGAATCATGGGGACTGACCACAACCCGTAGGGTAATTCCGTTAGGTGCTCTGCCTCCTTTTTTCCTCTTTACTCTATCACCACTCCCCATGACTGACCTAACAAGTCGTGGGGCCTGACCAAGACTCACGATCATGTCCTTTGGGAGTCAACTTCCCAAATTTTCAATATCTTCACCTGGGACTCACCATGAGTCACATCACGACTCGTGGGCTGCACCAACGGGTCACCTCATGACCCATTATGTAACCTGATGCCTATTTCTAATTTTTCTTTGTTGCAACTCTTGGGTCTGATCTTTGGGTTTTAGGGGTATAACAATATCTCTCCCTTGGGAAAATTCGTCCTCGAATGTTAGAAAACACACAGAGAAGCAGAGAAATGCAATTATTATATTCAAATACTTATCATTTAAGTTGAAACTAACGGAATGAATATCTCCGATTCAAACTACATAGCTGAACTGAATTCACGGATCATATATACATCCATATACCTAAAAGAAACTTGGACATACGAACTGAACATGAAAATTAAATAGAGTTTTAGGGCAAAACTGATACTTCAAAATGGAACTGAGCCGGTAGAGAATAAATGTGGGTATCTAGCCATCATATCCTCTTTAGCTTCCCATGTAGCTCCCTCAACATACTGATTCCTCAATTACACTTTAACTCAAATTACTTCCTTGTTCCTTAGTCTTCATACTTTACTATACAGTATTTCTATCGGAACCTCCTCATAACTGAAGATGTCCTTCACACCAACACTGTCCACCAGAACAACTAGAGCTGGATCACCCAATCATCAACTTCAAATTCTAATTCTCTCCTTGTCACATCGGCATAGGACTTTTGGCGACTCTAAGCCATTTTCAACCTGTCCGTTATCAATTGAACCTTCTCCATCGCCTGATGAACCGAATTTGGTCCTATCATTGCCGCCTCACCAACCACAAACCTACCAATGGGTGATCTACATAGACTGCCCATAGAGAGCCGCAAATGGTGCCATCTGGATACTGGAACGATAATTGTTATTGTATGCAAACTCGATAAGAGGAAAATGCTCATCCTAGCTACCTTTGAAGTCAATCACAAATGCTCTCAACATGTCCATGAGAGTCTAGATTGTCCATTCCGCTTGACCATACATTTGCGGGTGAAACACTATGCTGAGCTTAACCTGAGTACCTAGTCTTTTTTGAAATGACCTCCAAAACTAAGAGGTAAATTGGGTACCTCTGTCTGAAATGATGGACAAGGGCACTCCATGAAACTGAACCAACTCCTGGATATATAGTTTGGCATAATACTCCACCGAATACATGGTTTTGACCGGTAGAAAATGAGCGGCCTTGGTCAACCTGTCTACCACCACCCAAATGGAGTCATATTGTTGACGAGTGCGAGGCAACCCTGTGATAAAGTACATGTTTATTTTTTCCCACATCCACGTAGGAATACTGATATCCTGAAGCACGCCTCCCGGTCTCTGATGCTCAACCTTTACTTGCTGATAGTTCAGACACCTAGCTACGAACTCTCTGATGTCCTTCCTCATCCCATTCCACCAATACACCTCCCGTAAGTCATGATACATCTTTCTGGCACCTAGATGGATTTAATACCTGGATCTGTGAGCCTCGTACAACATCCAGCTCCTCAAATCATCAACATCTGGAACACATAGGCGACCCTGGTACCAAAGAACACCATCTCCCCCTTTGGAGAAGACCTCTACCTTTTGATTCTCAACGACTTCCTTTAGATTCAGCAAAATCGGGTCCTCATCTTGTATAGCTTTTACATCAGTCACTAAGGATGATTCTAATCCATTCTGAACCACAACACTGCCATCGGTCGAGTCAACCAACCTAACTTCCAACCTTGCGAGTCGATGCACATCCTTCACCAGCTCCTTCTTCCCCTCATCCACATGGGACACACTCTCCATAGAGAGTCTACTAAGTGTGTCAGCTACTACATTGGCCTTATCCAGATGATAAAGGACACACATATCATAGTCCTTGAATAGCTCCAACCACCTCCTTTGCCGAAGATTGAGATCCTTCTATGTAAACACATATTGTAAACTCATATGGCCCGTAAACTCATCAACGTGGGCCCATCCAAATAATGTCGCCATATCTTTAAGGTGAATACCACCGCAGCCAATTCAAGATCATGGGTTGGGTAATTCTTCTCATGAACCTTCAATTGTCTAGAGGCATATGCTATAAATCTCCCCTGTTGCATCAATACACACCCAAGTCCATTCCTTGAAGCATCATAATACACCACGAACCCATTGGTACCCTCCGATAGAGTTAATACCGGTGCTGAAGTGAGTCGAGTCTTCAACTATTGAAAACTATTCTCACAAGCCTTTGACCATTGGAACTTCACCTTTTTCTGGGTCAATTTGGACAAGGGGTGCTGCAATAGATGAGAAACCTTCAATGAACCTCCAATAGTATCTAGCTAATCCCAAGAAGCTCTAAATATCTGATGGATTCACTGGCCTAGGCCAATTCTTCACCGCTTCTATTTTTTGAGAATCCATCTTTATACACTCACTTGATACCACATGGCCCAAAAATGCTACAGAATTCAACCAATATTGGCACTTGCTGAATTTGACATATAATTCGCGATCCTTGGGTGTCTACAGCACTACTCTCAAATGAGAGGCATGCTCCTCCTCGCTCCGAGAGTATATCAGGATGTCATCGATAAACACAATCACGAACATATCCAAGTATGGCTTGAACACCCTATTCATCAAGTCCATAAAAGCTGCAGGAGCATTCGTTAGTCCAAAAGACATAACTATAAACTCATAATGACCATACTGCATTCTGAAGGCTATCTTCGGGATGTCACTCTCCCAAACTCTAAGCTGATGATACCCGGATCTGAAGTCTATCTTTGAGAAACACTTGGCACCCTGAAGCTTGTCAAATAAATCATCAATCCTAGGTAGAGGATACCTATTCTTGACGGTGACTTTTTTCAATTGTCAATAATCAATACATGTTCAGAGAGAACTATCTTTCTTTCAGACAAAGAGAACCGGTGCACCCTATAAGGACTTGTTTGGTCTAATGGAACCCTTATTTAATAGGTCCTTCAACTATTCCTTCAACTCCTTTAGCTCGACTAGAGCCATTTTGTAGGGAGGAATAGATATAAGCTGCGTGTAAGGGAGAAGGTCAATACCAAAATCAATCTCCCACTCGGGAGGGATTCCTGGTAAATTATCTGGGAAGGCTTCTTGATACTCACATACTACTAGAACTGACTAGATAGTACGGGTCTTGGATGCCATATCCTTAACCCTAACTAGATGGTACACACAACCCTTAGGAATCATCTTTCTGGCCTTATGGTAGGAAATGAAATGATCTACAAACACAACTACACTACCCTTCCGCTCTAAGACTGGTTCACCCGGAAATTTGAACTCTACTGCTTGGGTTCTATAATTAATAGAAGCCTAACACACATACAACCAATCCATGCCGAGAATAATATCAAATTCAGTCATGGATAACTCTACAAGGTTTGCAGAGGTGACTTTATGCGACATTGTGATTGGAAAACTTCTATACAATCGCTTAGCTACAATTGAATCACAAACTAGAGTAGAGACTGAGAATGGTTCCGACAAAATTTCGAGAATGACTCCAAAGCTACTAGAAATATAAGGTGTTACAAAAGACAAGGTAGCCCCTAGATCTAACAAAGAATGAGCATCAAGGTGAAACACTCGTAATATACCAGTAACCACATCCAGTGAAGTCTCCTGCTCCAGATGGGTCGCAAGGGCATAGAACCTGTTCTGGCGCTGACCGCCAGCTGAACTAGTCAAGGCACCCTTCTAGAAGGGATGTACTGCTGGAGTGACTGAACTATCAGCTGGCGTATGGGCTCTGCCGCCCCCTGATCTGGCCGAAGGACAATTCCTGAGTCTGTGTCTGGGTTTTCCACACCCGAAACAAGCGTCTGAGCGAACTAAGCACCTCCCTAGATGATTCTTGTCGTACCTTGCACAAGATGGGAAGGTGCGCTCTATTTGCATGCTACCCCAGCCCCTCTGATCTAAAGCCCTACTTCTCCGATCCCCTTGTGATCTAGATGGTATACTAGCTGATGATGGTGCTGGGGAAAAAGACCTATGATGAGACTGTTGGCGTTGTCCACCCCCCGATCTAGGCTGGAAAATCCCATAATTGTCTGTCCGGTCCCTCTTAGTGTCCCACTTCCTCCGATACATTATCTCCATCTGTTAGGAATGCAACACCATGCTGGGAAAATCTATATCTAGATGCAGCATGGCGATCCTACAGTCCTTATCCAGGTAGTCCGCCACTCCATGCACAAATCGGCTAACTCGAGCCCTCTAGCTGCCACTAACTCTGGTGCATACATGGATACGCGGGTGAACTCCAAAGCATACTCTTGAACCGACATATCACCCTATTTAAGATTTACAAACTCGGTCGCCTTCAGTTCCCTCATCTCACGAGGGAAAAACCGATCCAACAAGGCTTCATGAAACTCTTCCCAAACTATAGGGCCTGCTCCCACTGCCCTACTATCTATCCATTGTTTAAACCAAATATGCGCCACCCCTTTCAGCTGATAAGAGGCCAAATCAACACACTCCCTATTTGTCACCCCCATGACCTAGGTGATCTTTAGAATCTCATCGATGAATTCATGCGAGTCCTCATCTACTTTTTACCCAAGGAACTCTGGTGGGTTAATTCTCAAGAAATCCCTGAGTCAAGCCGCCACTGCATTTCCATTTTACGGAACATGTGCAACCGCCTGCTGATTGACCTAGCAGTCAAGGCCTGCGCGAGCATTCGAATAGCTGCCCAAAACTCAGCATGGGCAACCGACTCCGGTGCTTGGTGCTCCTGAACTGGTGGGGCATGTTAGTTCCCATTACTGTTTCCATCCTCGTGGCCATCTCCGTTTCCATTCCTCCTACCAGTCATTCTTCGGAGAGCCATGATTCTGCAATCACGAATAACACGAGTTAGAAGGATAGGGAGATTTTTTATCGCACGAAATAGATCATGAAAGAAGAAAACATTTAATAAACGTCTTGTAGCCTCTTCGTCATAAGTGTGGCGCGCTTCACACCCATGAAAAATACTCTACTTAACCCGGCTTTAGGATACCCTAGGACACTTCAAACCTATGGCTCTGATACCAAGTTTGTCACAACCCAAACGGAGGCTCGGATTGCAACACGGGACAAGGAGCTCCGAGAAACTCCAAGTCAACCCATGGCATAAGCATACATCTAACTTGGTCAACCAAACAGAAGAATCAACTAGATAATCATAACGGAAATCTAGATAAACATAACATCAGAATACACAATATGAAGCTGAATACATCCATATGTTTGAAAAGCCTCTAAGCATGACGAGCTGATGGGACAATACCCCAACTAACTCAAATAAGCGGAAACTGAAAGACATAAGGAAATCTGAATAAGTCTAGTCCTCAGGAGATGAGAATTCACCAACAATGAAGGTGCTAATGAACAATGTCTATGAACGGGGCTGAGCTTGAGAGTCGGGTCCTGTATCATGAAATGATACAGCATAGAGTATGCGGTCAGTACATGAAATGTACTGAGTATGCAAAGTAAGTAAAATGTACATTTAAAATACATAAAAGCTTATAAATAATCATAAGAGTATGTCAACATGCTCATAACATAATTATTGTACGATAACATAAGGCTCAAGGTTTTCAAATCATTCGTAATCCATTCATTTCCATAGTCATAAGAGAAACTTTATAAATCATCACTTGAGACAAATTGACATAAACATAATAATGCATAAAAAGATATGGAACAATGGGAGATTCTTATAACCGACATACCCCATATAACCACACATGGAGCCTGACTTGTAAATCCCTAGTCGGGAGGGTGTTCGTATCATGCCAAAGGTAGAACCATGAAGGGCGTGATATCACATATGAAAGTAGGAAAAGGGGACAGTCACAAGGGATGTCCCATCATGTCCTACGGTGGCACGTAGTTTTGAGATTCAGGGCAAGGCTTGAGCCTCGAACCCACTCAGTGTTAAATACTACTCCCAATATATATATATAGTGCTCATAGTATAATATGCATAAGATTCATGGGCTAGTCAAATCGCGATAATCATTAACATGCTTGTAAATACATGAACTAGCCACGAGGGTAACATCCGTGAGTTTGACAAAAACATAATTAGTAAATCATGAGATTCATGCATACTTGTAAATCATGTATAGACTTTTAAAATTATAAATTCATAATGGACATTTGAAGAAATCCATATGTACTCATAAATCATGATGGGTTTATGAATATCAACAATTGAGGTAAAGATCATAACTCGATTCATAATAGAACTTGCATAATTAGAAAAAATTTAATAGGAATTGAAATCAATAATTTCATAATCGAATTAGTTGTAAAATCTGATCATGATTCGTAAAATATGGTGTAAAACATGAGAAGTAATAACCCATGGATATATCATTAGAGTTCCATAAGATTTAAGATAAAACCCCATAAGAATTTTGAACAAAACTTTATAAATTAGGAGAGATTGGGCATGGGTGTGAACGAAAACACCCGTTCATAACCTTACATACATGTAAATGGCTGATTCTTACACTCCCTTCAATGCGCAACAAGAAATTCAAGAAAACCTTGAAGGATTCCCTTGATCACCTCTCTAGACTATCACTCTTGTATGCATGAATATGAAAATGTCCTAAAATGAACTTAACCCTTTTAAAAGTCACTATCCATAACTCAAAATGACGTAGTTTAGGCCTTGAAACATAGGAATTACGGAAAATCCCTTACTAAAATAACAGAAAATAACTGCCAGTTGGTCCCAACGAGGGACCTAACGACTCATCATCATGGGCCACTAATCGGGGAGTCGTCCGTCAGGTACACTGCTCATCAGATATCTGGGCTCGTCATAGGTAACATCACGATCCATTAAAGGTGACCACGACTCGTGGTTACCACCCACATATGCACTGCCTTATTCTCAATAAAATTTTATCATGCTTGATCACGACTCATCCCAAGAATCATGGGGACCTTCCGTTAGGTGCACTACCTCCTTTTTTCCTCTTTACTCTATCACCACTCCCCATGACTGACCTAGTGAGTCGTGGGGCCTGACCAAAACTCGTGGTCATGTCTGTGGGGAGTCAACTTCCCAAATTTTCAATATCTTCACCTAGGCCTCACCACGAGTCACATCACGACCCGTGGGTTGCACCAACGGGTCACCTCACGACCTGTTTTGTGACCTAATGCCAATTCTTAATTTTTCTTCATTTCAACTCCCGGGTCTGATATTTGGGATTCCGGGGTATAACAATATCTCCCTCTAGGGAACATTCTTCCTCAAATGTTGGCAAACACACAGAAAAGCAGAGAAATGCAATTATTATATTCAAATACTGATCATTAAAGCTGAAACTGACGGAAGGAATATCTCCGATTCAAACTACAGAGATGAACTGAATTCACGGATCATACATACATCCATATACCTAAAAGAAACTTGGACATAGGAACATAACGTGAAAACTAAATAGAGTGTTAGGGAAAAACTAATACCTCAAACTGGAACTGGGCCGGTAGAGAATAAATGCGGGTATCTAGCCATCATATCCGCTTTAGCTTCCCATGTAGCTCCTCAACATGTTATTCCTCCATAACACTTTAAGCTACTTTCTTGTTCCTTAGCCTTCGAACATGACAATCCAGTATTTCAACTGGAACCTCCTCATAACTAAGGTTGTCTTTTACACCGACACTGTTCGCCGGAACAAGTAGAGCTGGATCACCAAAACCCTTCTTTAAGAGCGATACATGGAATATAGGATGCATAGAAGATAATTCTGAGGGAAAATCAAATTCATAAGCCACCTTCACATCACGTCTCACTATCCTGTACGGGCCGACATAGCAGGGACTAAGTTTCCCCTTCTTCCCGAACTTCATCACTTCCTTCATGGGAGACACCTTCAGAAATACCCGATCATAAACTTCAAATTATAATTCTCTCCTTCACACGTAGGCATAGGACTTTTAGCCACTCTGAGCCATTTTCAACCTGTCCCTTATCAACTGAACCTTCTCCATTGCCTCATGAACGGAATCTAGTCCTATCATTTCTGCCTCACCAACCACAAACCAACCAATGAGCGATCTACATCTCCGTCCATAGAGAGCCTCAAACGGTACTGATCTGGGGCATATTTATATGCCCAAGTGATACTCAAATGCATCGTTTTTGCCTTGTTTATCCAACGATGTTTGTACATTCTCATGTAAATTGTAGGAA
>JACEIK010001661.1:105610-125499 GCA_018107945.1 Datura stramonium | reverse complement strand
ATAGGTTCCCCTTTATGAGTATGTCTCTGGTTAGCTGATGTTACAGGACAGGTGGCTATAGGCCCAGTCGGCCGGAGGCTGTATTTACAGCCGTTATATATCCCATTGATTCCATGAATCTGAGTTAGAGCCAGCCATGCACCAGATGTGCTTAGGCACAAAAGTCTAGCAGTCCAGGTCCTAATAGGGCACCAGGTTCCAGTCATACCCCCCAAGGCAGGGCGTGACAATAAGGCTCAAGGTTTTCAAATCATTCATAATCCATTCATTTTCATAGTGATAAGAGAAACTTTATAAATCATCACTTGAGTCAAATTTACATAAACAGAATAATTCATAAAAACATGCGGAACAATGGGAGATTCTTATAAACAACATACCCTATATGAGCACATATGGAGCCCGACCTGTAAATCCTAAGTCGAGAGGGTGTTCGTACCTTGACAAGGGTAGAACCATGAAGGGCGTGATATCCCACATGAAAGGGCCCATTTGGGCAAAGGGGACAGTCACAAGGGAGGTCCCATCATTCCTACGGTAGCACGTGTTATAAGATTCGGGGCAAGGACTTGGCCCCGAACCCACTAGGTGTTAAATACTACTACCAAAATATATAGTGCTCATAGTGTAATATGCATGAGATTCATGGGCTAGTTAAATCATGGTAATCATAAACATGCTTGTAAATACTTTAACTAGCTATGAGGGTAAGGCCCGTGAGTTGGCCAAAAACATAATTAGTAAATCATGAGATTCATGCATACTTGTAAATCATGTATAGACTTTTTAAATAATAAATTCATAATAGGCATTTGAAGAAATCCATATGACTCATAAATCATGATGGGTTTATGAATATCAACAATTGAAGTAAACATCATAACTCAATTCATCATAGAATTTGCATAATTAGGCATAATTTAATAGGAATGTAAATCAATAATTTCGTAATAGAATTAGCTGTAAAATTTGATCATGATTCGTAAAATATGGTGTAAAACATGAGAATTAATAACCCATGGATAGATCATTAGAGTTCCACAAGATTTAAGATAACCCATGCATGAATATGAAAATGGCCTAAAATTTACTTAAACACTTTAAAAGTCACTATCCATAACTCAAAACGACGTAGTTTTGTCCTTAGGAACTTAAGCACTTACTAAAATAGCAGAAAATAACTGTCAGTTGGTCCCATCGAGGGACCTAATGACTCTTCATCATGGGCCACGACTCCTAGAGTCGTCCGTCAAGTACACTGCTCATCAGATCATCTAGGCTCATCACGGGTAATTTCACGTCCCATTACTGGTGATCACGACTCGTGGTCACCACCCGTCATGTGCACTACCTTATTCTCAATAAAACTTTACCCTGCTTGATCACGACTCATCCCACGAATCGTGGGGAATGACCACGACTCGTGGGGTCCTTCCGTTAGGTGAACTGTCTACCTTTTTCCTCTTTACTCTATCACCACTCCCCACAAATGACCTAACGAGTCGTGGGGCCTGACCACGACTCGTGGTCATGTCCGTGGGCGGTGAACTTCCCAAATTTTCAAACTCTTCACCTGGGCCTCACCACGAGTCACATCACGACTCGTGGGCTGCACCAACGGGTCACCTCACGACCCGTTCTGTGACCTGATGCCAATTTATGATTTTTCTTCGTTTCAACTCCCGGGTCTGATCTTTGAGTTTTCAGGGTATAACACTAGCATAATCCTCTGCTGAGTCCATAGTTTTAACTAGAAGGAAATGTGCTGACTTGGTCATCCACAAATCCTGCAATGTCCCTTTTCATGTCATTCCACCAGTTGATATCTCGTAGGTCACGATACATTTAGTGGCACCTAGGTGGATAGAATATTTGGAGTTGTGTGCTTCCGTCAGTATCTATTGTCTCAAGCCACCTACATCCGGTACACGTAGTCTTCCCTGGTAATGAAGCACACCATCTCCCCCTTTGGAGAAAGCCTCCACTTCTTTTCTCAGAATTGTTTCTTTTAGCTTAAATAGTATGGATCTTCATCCTGCCTTGACTTAACTTCAAAAACAAATGAGGCTCCTCCCTCAGCTGAATCAACCAACTACACTCCCAACTGAGCTAACCTGTGAATATCTTTTGCCAGTTCTTTTCTGCCCTCTTTGACACGAGCAACGCTCCTCATAGACATCCTGCTTAGGGCATCAGCAACCACATTGGCCTTGCCCGAGTGGTATAATACACTTATGTTGTAGTCCTTCAGTAGCTCCAACCACCTTCTCTAACGAAGATTTAAGTCCTTTTGACTGAACACGTATTGAGGGTTCTTTTGATCGGTGAAAACATCCACGTGAGCCCCATAAAGATAATGCCTCCACATCTTTAAAGTAAACACCACTGCTACTAATTCAAGGTCATGAGTGTGGTTGTTCTTTTCATGAATCTTGAGCTATCTAGAGGCGTAAGCTATTACCTTACCCGACTGCATCAAAACACAACTGAGTCCAACTCTAGAAGTGTCACAATATACTATGAACTCATTTGTTCCTTCTGGTAAGGTTAAAACTGGAGCGGTAGTGAGTGGAGTTTTCAACTCCTGAAAACTCTTCTCACACGCATCTGACCACTGAAACTTCACCTTTTTCTGAGTTAACTTAGTCAGAGGAGATGCAATAGAGGAAAATCCTTCTAAAAATGGTCGGTAATAACCATCTAGACCTAGAAACTTCTGACATCGGTTGGCGAAGTAGGTCTTGGACAGTTTTTCACCACTGCTATCTTTTGAGGATCTACCTAAATACCCTAACCTAAGACCACATGACCATGAAAAGTCACAGATTTCATCCATAATTCACATTTGTGAATTTAGTGAACAACTGGCAGTCTCGGAGCGTCTGTAGCATTATACTCAAGTGGTTAGCATGTTTCTCTTCATTTATAGAATATATGATGAGTTGGTAAATTCACCAACTCATTGGGCTCTTAAGCCTGAGTTTTGCTTAGTTTTGAGTTGTTTATGTGAATTTTATGCTCTTTTGCTTTTCTTGTATGCAGATGCCTAATGTGAAGAAAAGAGCAAGAAATGGAGCAAAAACAAGGAAGTGGGTTGAAATTCGGCGTTTTGCCAAAGAAGACCGGAAAAACGTTGGTTAAGAGATGATTCCCACTGTATCTCGGAAACAAGCCATCAGCGAAACACGGAGCGCCAATGGAGACTCGCTAGTTTAGCCACCAGATGGCACCTAACTTGCTGGATTGAAAGGAAAAAGATCGACAGTGCATGGATGGAGATCAGCGAAATGCCGATGGAACTGCCGCAACTACTAGAGTGCAATGAAGTAGTAGATAATACAGTCGGCGTTCCGCGAATTGCAACCGGCGAACCGCTAGTCATTCCGCCGATTCCAGAATGCTGCTCAGGGGCAAAATTATTCAACACAGAAAAAGAGAGAGACGATGCCCTATTTTCTTGGATATAAATTCTAGAGAAAGTAGTGTGTACTAAATATATCATAGCAGAGCATATCATATCATCTTTTTCCTTTCTTAGCTTTAGGACATTCCTTTCGCAGAGAAAAGGAGAATTTGATTGGTAGAATTTGCAAAGTACTATTCTCTTCTTCTTCTTCTTCTTAATAGCAAGGTACAACCATGATTTGTTAAATTCAAAAGTGCATTTAACAATAAACTTATTGAATTCAATAGAAAGAGTAGTAAAATCATGTTCACAAGTAGTCTTCAACATAACTGAATATAAAGTCTAAACTGAAATGACACTCAATGACCAATAGGTAAACTGAACTGAACTACTGATGTAATCTAAAATGGTCAAGATGCCCTATCTGATGGTCAAGTACATGCCCTAAGTATGAAACACTGAGTCTGAGATATTGTACTGAAATGAGTTAAACCGATAGGGCTGAAACTAAACTGAGATTCTTATTCTGAAACGGGACTGGATTGACTAGTGGGAAAGTCTGTAACCGACATATAACCACGTGAGATAGACGTGGAGTCTGATATATACACCCCACCGGTAGGACCCAATATACCTTGCCAGGGTATAAAGGAAGGAACTGGGTGATCACAAAGGTATAGGGACAATCTGGCCAATAATCTGTAACTGTAACCTACGCTGGCAACGGAGTTCTAGGAACCTAGGTGCGCTGGAACCCCAGTCCTCTCAGTGCTAAGTCCTACTTCCACTGAAAAACTATACTGAACTACTAGGTTGATAGCTCGAAACTGGGGTCCAAGACTAGTCAGGGACATATAACTGAAAGTACCCTGAGAGTCTTATCGGACCAGATTCTGAAACTGGGTTCTAGATTGGCCAGAGCTGCTCATCTAGAAGTGTCGTAACCGTCTAAGAAGAAACTGAAATCTGAACTGGGGTCCTAGGGCAAGTCAGGGTCATATATCTGAAATGTCATAATTGACTAATGGACCAATAACTAAATTTTAATTCTATCTGGGAGGTACTACTGACACCTTGAAAATTTCTATAGTCAAACTGATTAGTTGACAATTTCTGCATAGTTCTGAAGGGATTCTACATTCTAACTAAACTGAACTGTTAAGCAGCTAATAGAGAATTCGACTCACTCCAACACCACGAGAATTTCGTAATATAGCAACAACTCAAGAATTCAAGAAAATTTATTTATCAAGTCTAAATTTATTCTTATTTATGGAATATCTGCTCGTTTCATATATAAAAGAGTTTCAAGGAAAATTCAGCACAAACATGCTTAATTTACTAGAGGGAGATTTTCAAGAAAAATCATCTTCATACAAGAATTTAGGGCTTCAATTCACTCTTGCAATAATCTTGATAAATTAAGTAAGAACTGATGAAATTCATATTAATAATAAATGGGAGTATCATTCTTTGAGAGATTGACGAATAATAACATGTAATTTCTTCGTATTCGAAAAACTCAGGGCTAAAACTAATACAGAAGTTATAGAAGAATTTTGGGGGACAAAAGGGATGAATAATTTCTCTTGTTGAATACCCACATACCTGATGAGAAACTAAGAGAATTCACTTGAAAATTGAAGAAGAAAAATCTGCCCTAGCAGATGCCCTGAACTTCTTGGAGAGGAACACTGCGTTATTTTTCTTGGAAGTCTAAGTAGGGAATGAGGAAAAGGACCCATTACCCCCACTAAAATGTCTGGAACTGAAGCTAAAATGATGTGGTTTAGGGCTTTGGAGGGTAGGTAATTACTAAATAGCCATTAGAATTTCGCTGGGAAAATCTTTCAGTTGTCCCTAACGGGTGACCTAACGACTCGTTACCAGGTCCAACGATTCGTTGGGTCCTCCCGTCAAGTTCACAGGAAAAATTCTACTGGCTCCTAACGAGGGACCTAACAAGTCATCCCCATAGAGGACGCCTCGTGGTGACCTCCCATCGAGTTCACTTCCAACTTCACAAGCTTCTAAATCCCGGCCTGGCAACAAGAGACTTAACGAGTTGTGGGGCCTGACCATGACTCATGAGGTCGTCCGTTGGGAACACTGGTCTATCTTTCTTGGCATCCTCCTCACGATTTACCTAACGAGTCATTGGGTCTCCTAACGACTCATTGGGTGAGTCATTATGCAACATTTCTACAATTTTCCAAATTTCTGATTTAAGTCTCGGATATTAATTTTGAACTTCCAGGGTGTTACAGATCCATTGATTATGATGTCAGTCTACTTGTTCTTACTTGATTGTTTCTTGTAAAAGAATAATTAAGTATTGAAAGAGAATTTAATAGTGGGTATGGATGGGATATTGTAAAATTGGGCTAGAAATAGCCAAAATTGCATTCTCACTCCTAATTAGTAGCTAATAGCTAGAAAGTAGTGCAGCTACTAATCAAAATCTGAACTGGTTGAGCTAATAGGGTCTAGAGGTTTGATAAAACTCTAGTAAGAGGTATTTTATAAAGCTAAAAAGATGTAATTACCCATTTCCCTGAGATTATTTACACTAATTGAACTTATGAGATGACCTCGCATGTCCCTATCTAGTTAGTATATCATCTACACCACACCTCTAGTCTTTCATATTCTTGTTAACAACCTTGATGATTTTTCTATCATAGGCAACCAAATTAGCAATTATAATCTACTACAAATTCCAATCTCCCCCAACTTATTTGTTTTTATGTTAATTCTAAGTGGTGCATGTTAACTTCAATTTCTCAACCGATACTTGTAATTAACACTCACTAGTCCTTATTCAACCCCGACACCCGTCGGGTTACTTGTTTTGATACTTCGATCGTGTATACCCTTCCTATGAGGAGTATATTTTGGACATTATCAAAAATGGCACCGTTGCCAAGGACTAGCACTTGATATTCTTGTGTTGATTGTTAACTTGAATTAGTTCCACACCACATTTGTTTCTATGAACCTATCGCTATGTGGCTCATGAGCAGTTTCGAAGGATGGTCACTAGACCAGGAGGGGGTGCCTTGTGTGGAGACCATAAAGCAAGTTGGGAAGATATGGTGTAGAGTGGGGAAGAAAGACGCAATGTTGTTGGTCATGATGAAGCAGATGAAGTTGTTGATGAACTATATGAAGGGTTTCCATGCAAGATACCACCAAGCAAACCATGGCTATGGCTATGCTTATCATGGAAATCACAGTCAGAATAATGTTTGGTTGGTTGATATGTGTAGCTAGGAGAGGGATAAGTCAGTCCCACCCCATATGGAAAGTACTCTCAAAATGGTGCTTACAAGGTCCTTTTAACTGAAAAGCGAATTCAGGATTTGTGGAGTAAACTATTGGACCTTACAACCACTGTGAAGAGTCATGATGTCATAATTCAACAATTGGAGGATAGGATGAACGAGTTAGCATCTTAGGTGGCAGCTCAAAAAACAAAATCCAACACGTCCCCAACTCAGGCAATTGTGGACGATGATATATTCGAGTGGGAAATGAAGGAAGAGGTTGTTGGAGAACTAATTGCCGATGTCTTTTGGAAAGGTGAAGAACTCGAGGAGGTTCGTCATGTGCTTAAGGAGATAAGAAATTATCCTTTCCCACCACGAAAGCTTGGCCTTGATTTAAAGAATCGTACTACTCCTCCGTCACAGCCATCTATTGTGACACCACCAAAGTGAAGCTCAAACCCTTGACCACTCACCTACAATATTCATATGTGGGGGAGAACGCAATGCTCCTGGTTATCATTTCAGCAAAGCTCACCCCTTTGTGAGTAGATAAACTCATTGTGGTATTGAAGAGGCACATTTGAGCTATAAGATAGTCGATAGTTGATATCATTGGTATTCCTCTGAGGATTTGCACTCACAAAATTAATGTTCAAGAAAATTGTAGCCCATCAGTTGAGCATCAAAGGCGGTTAAATCAACCTATGCACGAGGTGGTCAAAAAGGATATTATTAAATGGCTAGATGCAGGTGTGGTATATCTTATCTCAGATAGTGGTTGGGTAAGCACGACGCAGTGTGTGCCAAAGAAAGGAGGCATCATGGTTGTTCAAAATGAAAATAATGAATTAATAGCTACTCTTCCAGTCACTGGATGGAGAGTTTGCATGGATTACCGTAAGTTAAACTCCTGGACAATGAATGATCATTTCCCTGTGCCATTCATTGACCAAATGTTATACCGGTTGGCCCGTAAGAAGTACTATTATTTCTTAGATGGATACTCGGGATACAATCAAATTTCAATTTCACCTGAGGATCAAGAAACAAACCACATTTACATGTCCCTATGGCACTTTCGCGTTCAAGAGGATGCCTTTTGGTCTATGCAATTCCCCTACCACTTTCCAAAGATGCATGATGTCCATCTTTTTTTATATGGAGGAAGATACGATGGAAGTCTTCATGGATGACTTTTCAGTTGTGGGGGACTCATTTGATGACTGTTTGACAAATTTACACAAGGTATTAAAGAGATGTACTGAAACAAATGTGGTCCTTAATTAGGAAAAATATCATTTTATGGTCAAAGAAGGGATTGTGTTGGGACACAAAATTTCCAAAAAAGGGATTGAGGTGGAACAAGCCAAAGTGGATGCCATTGCTCAGTTACCTCCACCGTGCAATGTGAAGGGCTTTAGGAGTTTCCTCGGACATGTGGGTTTCTATCGCCGATTTATTAAAGATTTCTCTAAGATAGGTCATCATCTATTTCGGCTGTTGGAGAAAGAAGCAAAGTTCAATTTTTATGAAGAGTGTTTGAATTCTTTTATGGAGTTGAAGGAAAGATTGATTTCCTCTCCAATCATTATAGCACCTGATTGGACAAAACCATTTGAGCTCATGTGTGATGCCAGTGGGGTGGCATTATAAGAGCAGTCCTTGGTTAGCGAAGAGACAAGATATTTCACCCAATCTTCTATGCTAGCAAGGCCATAAACGATGCACAAACAAACTACACAGTAACGGAGCAGGAGCTATTCACTGTTTTGTTTGCAGTTGAAAAGTTTCGGGTATATTTGCTAGGAACGAAAGAGGTGGTGCACACGGACCATGCAACACTTAGGTATCTAATAGACAAGAAAGATTCTAAGCCAAGATTGATCAAGTGGGTTTTGTTATTGCAGGAATTCGACTTTGAGGTGAAGGATCGTAAGGGATGTGAGAGTCAAGTGGCTGACCATCTATCGCGCCTAGAGACAAGTGGGCAGCCAGCATACATGAGGAGATCAATGATGTCTTTCTGGATGAGCGTATTCTAGCCGCAATCCATAATCTAACACCATGGTTTGCCGATTTTGCTAATTACCTGGCCATCAACATTGTACCCGAAGGCTTGAACTTTCACAAAAAGAAGAAACTCATGCATGATGTCCAGTAACTTTTTTGGGATGAACCTTACCTCTTTCAAAGTTTCTATGGATGGTTTAATATGTTGGTGTGTTCAAGAAGTAGAGATGGTCCCAATTCTAAAAATTTGTCATTCTTCACCTGGTGGAGGTCATTATGGGAGTGTTTGAACAATAGCAAAGGTGTTACAGTGTGGGTTTTATTGTCCTACATTACATCAAGATGCACATGACTTTGTGAAGCAATGTGATCGATGTCAAAGGACGTGGAGTATTTCAAGATGACATGAACTTCCCATAAGACCGATATTAGAGGTTGAGTTGTTCGATGTATGGGGGATCTACTTCATAGGCCCTTTTGTAAGCTCTTATGGAATAAAATACATCTTGGTGGCAGTTGATTATGTCTCCAAATGGGTGGAACCTATTGCACTACCAAATAATGAATGAAGGAGCGTAACAACCTTTTTGAACAAACATATCTTCTCGCGGTTCGATACTTCCAGAGCCATCATTAGCGATGGAGGTTTTCATTTTTTCAATCGAGCATTTAGTACATTACTAGCTAAATATGGTGTGAAGCACAAAGTAGCCACCCCTTATCACCCACAAACCAGTGGACAAGTGGAAGTTTCAAATCGGGAAACAAAATCCATCTTGACTAAAACAACCAATGTTAACAGAACTGATTGTGCACGGAAGTTAGATGATGTGTTGTAGGCATATCGAACTGCATTTAAAACACCAATTGGAATGTCTCCTTATCAAATGGTGTTCGAAAAATCATGTCACCTCCCCGTTGAGTTAGAACACAAAGCTTTGTGGGAATTGAAAAGTTTAAATCTTGAATGGGGAAGAGTTGTCCAAGGTCGAGTCCATAATTTACATGAGTTGGATGAATTCAGAATGAGGGAATATGAGAATGCAGCTATTTACAAAGATCGAATGAAACATTATCATGACCAAAAATAGTTGCAGCGTAGTTTTTCTCCAGGGGATTGGATGTTGTTGTTCAATTCACGTCTATGGCTATTCCCCGGGAAATTAAAGTACAAATGGTTAGGTCCTTTTAAGGTATATCAGGTGTATGAGAATGGTGCCATAGAACTCCATCGAGTGAATGGGATTAAGTTCAAAGTGAAGGGCCAATGACTTAAAAGATATCTGGGGGTGTTGGAAGAGGTTGGCCGAACATAGGTTGTATATCTCGATGAACTGTAGGCCCTAAGAGACATTCATCGTTTTACGATGTTAATTAAGGCGCTTCTTCGGAGGCAACCTAAGCATTTTTATTTTTCCTTTTCTAACTCTTCTTATGTATTATTGTTTTTTATTTTTCTAGGTCGGGTTAGTGAACTTCAAAATGAGCAAGGACAGGGCTGGCCGGCGCTAGTCCGGTGAACCGCAGGCGGCATTCCACGAACCGCCGGTGGGTCGCCGGCTGCGTCCACTGCATTGAAGGATTTAAGGATAGTTGGAAAACCATCCGGCGAAGCACTACGTCAAAGCGCTAACTGTCGGTTAGTCACTGATGTCAACCAGTGCGCCTGGGAGTAGCCCTGTCATCGATTTCTAAACAGTGAAAAGCAAGATACATTTCATGAAACGCCGGTCCATCGCCGATTTGGTTTCCAGGAGCTCAAACAGTGGATGACATAGATCCATCCTGGGCACTTGGCAAAGTGGAAACAACTTCTTATCATGAGCTTCGGACTTTACCGAATAGATGGGTGGTGCTAGAACCTGGGAAACTAGTGGAACTCCCACCTGATCCACTACAACCAACTTCCAAAGAAATAGCTTCGTGGAAATTTAACGCAGCCTCACATACTTGGAAGCCTCGGCTCGACCACCTAATTCAATTAGGAAGCCTCCTTCACCTTATTATCTATCACTTTTTCTGTGTTGGGAAATGTTTGGTTTTAAGTGGGGGGGGGGAGGAGAGATGTATGTCATTGAATTTGCAAAATAATAGTGGGGTCCTTGTCTTGAATTGTTTACTCCCTTAGGACCCAAGTCCTTTTCTTTTTATCCTTTATAAATAGTAGGATAGTAAATAAACTCCAAGGGTTTTCTTCATACCACGGTTCTTTCCTGAGGAGCATGTTATTCATTTTTCTTTCCCTTTTTGTTGTCGAACCGGGTTAGTACTTCCCAATGATATATTGTGTGGAGACTCTCATAAGGGAAAATGCCATGTTGCTTTTTAGTCTTTTTATGAAGCTGTATTAAATAGTACCACTAGAAAAAATTTTGAAACGGAATTTTAAAACGAGGGCATGAACATGAAAGATAACGAGCAGATGTTGAAGCTAGAGCATAGCACTCTTTGTCATATTTTGTAAATTTTTTGCTTGACTTATGAGTTTTCCTGCTTTGATAGCCTGACTTGAAATCTTGTCATGAAAATTACTCTTGTGGACCCTTTAAGGGTGATGCCTTATGTGGTGAGGAATTTTTGATGAGTCTCATGCATGACTTCGTGTATAGAACTTTCCCCAAGTGTGACTCAAGGTAAAATCCTAGATGCAGTTGCACTTGGAACATGATTTTAGGCTTTCCTCTGTTTAACCACTTCACCCATATACTCTCCTTGAACTTGATCCTTATCAGCCAACGTTGAGCCTTTGACCCTTCTTGGCAACCACATTACAAGTCTTAATACCATTCTTAATACCTCTCTTTGGCACCCATCCTCCCTATGTGCTAGTGATAAGATAGTGATAAAATGAGGCTTCAAGCCTAAGAAAAAGGGTGTGATAAGAAAAAAAATGAGAAATGAGGCAAAAGCACAAGTTTGGAGGTGTGCAAGAGGAACATGAGAATTTCAGTTTGAGGTAGCACCACATTGTGTCAAAATGCATAAAATGATAAATTGAAAAGAGAAATAATTTTTGTGAACTGGTGCATCTCTTGTGTAGATAAAGCTAATTGTAAGAGCCAAAGAGGTTATAAGGAGGGTCATTGAGAAACGAAAGTTACAAACAATGAAAGAGGAGAAATAAAGTGAAGTGATTGGAAAGAGTTGATGGGAGGTATGTTCACAAAAGGCATTAGGGAGGATCTAGTTACTAAAGATAAATTTTCATCCTACCCTTAACCTGAGCCTACATCATAACCCGCAAGTCATAAATGATTCTAAGTGTAGATGCTCTATATTAGTGGTGAATTACATAAAGGGCAGGCCTATGGGTAAAGTTACATAATGGGCAGCCAAATGATGTGTCGGTGGTCTCAGTGATTGATATTGTGGAGGTTGAGGCTCCAATGATGCCTATTGAGAAGAACTTGAGTATTGAAGCCCTAGGAGTTGTGATAATGAATTGTGGTGCTGATGAGATTGATGGGTATGATAAGATTGTGAGTGCACTTGTCGGCATGGGGTCGTACACTTATTCTCCAAAGAAAATTGATCTTGATTTTAAAAACTATACAATCCCATCGGCCAAGCCTTCGGAGCCTCCAGTCTTATAGCCCAAGGTGCTTCCATATCACCTTCAGTATGTATTCTTGGGAGCTGAAAATAGTTTGTCGGTCATTGTAGCAGCAGAATTAATGGAATGGCAAGTAGAGGCTTTAGTCTCCGTTTTTAAGAAGTACAAGAGGGCCATTGTATGCCAAAGAAGGGTGGAGTAATTGTGGTTCCAAATGCTAATAATGAGCTCATTCCATTAAGGCCGGTCACAAGTTGAAGAGTATGCATGGATTATAGGAAGCTAAATCATTGGACGTAGAAAGACCATTTCCCAATGCTATTTATGGATCAATAAGATTTTCGATAGTTATTCGGGTACAATAAGATTTTCATAGCCTCAGAAGACTAAGAGAAACCACCTTCACCTGCCCTTATGGGACGTTTGCTTTCAAGAGGATGTCCTTCGGGTTATGTAATACACCTGCCACTTTCCAGCGCTACATGATGTTTATATTCTCAGATATGATGGAGGAAACCATTGAAGTTTTTATGGATTATTACTTGGTGGTTGGTGACTCTTTTGATGATTGATTGGCTTATTTGAGCAAGGTGATACAAAGATGTGAAGAGACAAGCTTGGTGCTTAATTGGGAGAAGTGTCATTTCATGGTAAAGGAGGGTATTGTGCTCGGCCACAAGATTTATGGAAAGGGCATAGAGGTGGACAAGACGAATATTGATGTGAATGCTAGCTCGCCACCTCCAATTTATGTAAAGGGAGTTCGGAGTTTTTTAAATCATGCTAGGTTCTATCGAAGGTTCATCAAGGACAACTCAAAGATTGCACATCCTTTGTCCAGATTACTTGAGAAAGAGGTGAAGTTTGTATTTGATATTTCATGATTGAAGGCCTTTAAATGTATGAGGGAGAGATTGACTACTGCTCCTATCATAGTTGCACTTGACTGGTCCTTACCATTTGAGGTAATGTGCAATGCTAGCAGAGTTTCCCTATGAGCTGTCTTGGGCTAAAGGCATGAGAAGATATTTCATCCAATCTATTATGATAGCAAAGCACTTAATGCGGCTCAAAAAAGTTACATCCTGATGGGGCAAGAGTTGTTGGCCGTGGTGTTTGCATTTTATATGTTTCGAGCTTATTTGGTTAGAACTAAAGTGATTGTTCATATAGACCATGCATCTCTTTGTTACTTGATGCCAAAGAAAGATGCCATACCACGGTTGATTAGATGGGTACTTTTGCTGCAAGAGTTTGACTTCGAGGTTAAGGACCGAAAGGGGACCGAGAATCAAATGGCTGATCACTTGTCCAGATTGGAGGCAGATGTAGAATTGAGAGATGAGCTTGATATAGATGATACTTTTCCTGATGAATAGGTTTTGGCCGCATTACAGGATCTCATTCCATGGTTTTCAGACTTTTCTAATTATTTGGTGAGTGATGTGGTACTCCCTGATTTGTCATTTCACCAGCGAAGGAAGTTCATGTCAGACATGCGGAAGTTTTTCTGGGATGAGCCATGCTTATTCCGCATTTATGATGATGGAGTGATCTGTAGGTGTGTGCCTAAGGCTGAGATGCTGAGCATATTGAAGACTTGTGACTCATCCCCTGTTGGTGTCATCATTGTGGTATCTGCACCATCTATAAAATTCTGCAATGTGGGTACTATTGGCCCACTATTCATGAAGATGCACATTATTTTGCAAAGGCATGTGATCCATGCCAAAGGCAAGGAGGAATATCATGAAGGCATGAACTCTTTCTTACCCCCATTCTTGTTATTGAGCTATTCAATGTGTGGGGCATTGATTTTATAGGCCCGTTTGTGAGCTCAAATGGGATGAAGTATATACTTGTAGCTGTTAACTATGTGTCGAAATGGGTGGAGGCGGTTGCACTTCCCAATAATGAAGGCAAGAGTGCCATGGCTTTCTTGAAGTGGAATATTTTCTCCAGATTTGGGACACCTAGGGCAATCATTACTGATGAGGGTTCACACTTTTGCAACTCGTTGTTTCGAACTCTACTAAAAAAATATGGTGTGAAGCATCGGGTGGCAACACCTTATCATGCACAATTTAGTGGGCAAAGACCATCTTAGTAAAGACTGTGAATGCTAATAGAACATATTGGTCTAGGAAACTAGATGATGCCTTATGGGCCTACTGGAGTGCTTTCAAGACTCCTATCGGTATGTCTCCTTATCAGCTTGTATATACGAAAGCATGTCATTTTCCAGTTGAACTTGAGCACAAGGCCGTGTGGGCGCTGAAGTAGTTAAATCTGAATTGGAGTGATGCAGTGAACCTGAGGCTTGATCACTTGAATGAGTTAGATGAATTTCGTTGCAAATCCTATGAAAGTTTAGCCATATACAAGGAGAGGATAAAAATATATCATGACCGGAAGATTGAGCAAAGAAAGTTCAGACTTGGTGATCTAGTTCTGTTATTCAATCGAGGCTTCACTTGTTTCTTGGAAAGTTGAAGTCTAAATGGTTGGGACCATTGCGAATGGTGCAAGTATTTCCATATGATGCAATCGAGCTTGAAAATCATGAAGGAAAAATTTCAAAGTGAATGGTTAGCGGGTGAAGGAATATCTAGGAATAAGTGAGGAAATCAAACTGGTGGATCTCTGGGGCTCTAGGTGAAGTCTGGGTAACCCGGAGACCCGCGTCATGCCGTGACGTTTAGCCAGGTGCTTCATGTGTGGCAATCCATGGGGATATATTGATGAAGTCTGAGTAATCAAGATACCCGCAACGTTAAATCAAGCGCTTCATGAGAGGCAACCTATATTGTAATTATTATTTAAGAACAATGTTCACGTGCGTTGAGGTGCGTAGGTCTAACATGGATCCAAACCCAAAAGATAGATCATAAACCAGAGCTATGAGCCTTACAATGAATCGTACAATCTTGGTACGACTCATAGTTCTAGTTGCTGCTTGATAATCAGAGGATTAACATTCACTAAGTAATCAGACAATTGGTCACAATGAACCATCCTTTAAAAGGATGGGTCATAGTATCACACGTCCTAATCAACTCCTATAGACCATCAGAATCACTGATCGAACCTACAGATATATTGTACGGTCGTTGTGAGAACCAACACTCTATCATTCATATTTGAAGGTTCCATAAGTCCTCTACCTAGAACGAACGGGCACATAGAATGGGTAGTGGTCACATATAAGACCTATTGGACGAGTCCTGGTTAGCACAAAAATTTTAAAACTAAAATCAACCCAACCAAACTTTCCCACACTATTTCCTATTAAAACCCTATTACCCGACCAAAACACCCCGTATTAAAAATTTTTGGCAATCACTCCCTCTGTTCCAATAAAAACAAACAATCCAAACACTACCCCCACAAATCACTCCCTTCTGTGATCGAGTCAAAGATTTCCCAAACCCTAAAGCTCGATTTCGTCTTCATCTTCTCAAGTGAGTAATTCTTAGGCGAAAATTTATTGATCTTATATATAATTGTTGGGGATATCATGGTTAAGTGTAAAATTCCATCTTAATGCTTCTAAATATGCCGAATTTTTATGGGATAATCACTATCTAAATGACCGAAAATAGAGTCTAGACTTACAATATTGCTACTGAGGGTGGGAGAGAGTATTGTCAAAGTTTCTTTCGATTAAATTTAAAACATAGAGTGGTGTAATGGATTTTTGATGGGGGTGAAGTCTGAGTAAACCCAAACATGATTAAAATTTAAAAGTAAAACATGGGTGATTGAAAAATTGAACTGAACACATTGCATAAGGTGAGGGCAGGCTTCACGAACCAATCAACAACTCATTGTATCACACAACGGCTTGTTTCTTGGGTTTTTGGGATTGCCTAGTGATCCAAGGTGCAAGATCTTCTCATGATGAGTCATATAATGGACCATATAACAAATAACGTGTCATTGGTTGTGGTCATCATGAGAAGTTCAGAAAACTAAATCTTAGTAACCCAATTGAACAGACAATAAAACAGGCCATTGTGCCTCACAACGGTTCATCGAATATGTTTATAGTAAGAGGGACCAAAAGGCAACATTTCAGTACTTTCATACAACCACAACATGGGTCATTTTTTCTTAAAACAACCCCTACTGATAGTCATCTGATCTGACAAAGTCAAAATTTCTTTGTATAATTGTAATGCCCCAGAAACTCAAAGACTATACCTAGGACTTAAATTAGATAAAAATGGAAAATATGCTCCAGGTCACAGAACAAGTCATTCTGTGACCCGTGGGGGTGACCACGAGTCGTTAACTGTCTCATGGTGAGGACTTGGAACTTAGTTGAAAATTTTGGAAAAAAAGGGTGACCACGGGTGTGACCACGAGTCGTGGGGTGCCCAATGGTCACGATTTGATTAAGAGTTAGAGAAGGTCAGGAAGTGTACCCAACGAGTTCTCACTACGACTCGTTTGGGAAACCACGAGTAGTGATGTCATCCATGGGGACTCAAAAGAAGTGTGGGGCAGTGGACTCCACGAGAGTTGACCACGTGTCGTGGTCACCAACCACAAATCATTAGATCCCCTGTGGTGACTAGTGTGAGGTAATCAGGCACTTGACGACTGGGGCCACAAGTCGTGGTCACTGGCCACGACCTGTTAGGTCCCCCCTTCCCATAGGGACTCTCGATCAGTTTTCCCTGCGAGTTTTTCAAGGGTCTTTCAATAATTTCCTACCCTCTTAGACNCTACATCTTTTTAAGAATATTTTCAGACTATTAGAGGGATGAAACGGTTTCCTTCCTCATTTTTCCCCATTCAGACTTTCAGAAAATAACGTAAGATTTCTCTCAGAGCAAGAACTAGGGCAATTCATCTCTCCTCTATTTCTCAAGGAAATTCTTCAGTCGTCTTCATTTGGTATGTGGGAATTCAATAATGGAATAGTTCTTCCCTTCTGTCCCCGAAATCCTTCTTTGTCTTTTCTATCAGTTCTAGCCTTGAACTTTTGAATGTGATGAAATTATCTGTTAGACCTTGCTTAAATCATGTGAAATATCATTTATGTTAATTTTTGATATTTTTCCACTAGTTTGTGACTATGTTTTAGCTTATTCCTGTAATGTGAAATCTAAATTTAGTCTTGAATACAGCGAAACTAGAATCTTGCAATAGTGTTTACATATCGAAACTTTTTTTTGATTCTATCAGTGTTGGGAACTCCCATGTTGTTGATTATATTGAAAATCAGTCAGACTATTGTCAGTTCGGTTTCAGATAAGATGCTAGAATATCCAGTGTTAGTCAAAAATGTCAGCTGATCAGTTTGACTACCGAAATTCCTGAGGTGTTAGTAGTACCTCCCAGTTATCATAATCAGTTTCAGAACTCAATTTTAGTGGTTCACTAGGTATTCATGAAACTTTTAGATAAGAAGCTCTGACTAGCCTTAGGACCCTAGTTATAGATTATAACTTGTTCTTTAGACAGTTATGATGCTTCCTAATAAGAAGCTTTGACTAGTCTTAGAACCCACTTTCAGAATCCGGTATGATACGACACTCAAGGTGCTTCCAGATATGTATTCCTGACTAGTCTTAGGCCCCAGTTTCAATCTATCAACTTAGTACTCAGTTTAAGACCATTCAGTGGGAATAGGACATAACACCGAGCGGACTGGGGTTCCAGCGCACCCAGGTTCCTAGAACTATGTTGCCACCGTAGGATACAGTTTTATTGGCCTCATGGCCCCAGACTCTTGTGATCACCCAGTTCATGCCTCTATACCCTGACAAGGTATATTGGGTCCTACTGATGGGGTGTATACATTGGACTCCACGTCCAGCTCACGTGGTTATATGTCGGTTATAGACTCTCCACTAGTCAGTTCAGCTCAGTTTCAGACCAGTTCAAATCAGTACCTCAGATTTAAGGCATGTTCTTGACCATCAAACAGGGTCTTTTGGACTATCTCAGTTATATCAGTTATTCAGCTCAGTAGCTTCAGTTGGTCATTGCATAACTTTTCAGTTTAGCACTTTAACTTCTTGTGTATGGTATCTCTCACTTACTCAATACATTCAAAGTACTGACGCTTACTTTTAAGTTGTATCATTTTATGATACAACAGTAGGATCTCAGTCTCAGCCTCACTAGTTGATCGCTCTCAGAAGACTTCAGCGGTTCTAAGTGGTGAGTCCTCATCTTTCGAGCATGAAGATTATTTTTCTCAGTTTCTGTTTCTTCTAATTAGATTTGGAGTTAGCTGGAGGCTTGTCCTAGAAATTCATCAGTTGTAGTGGCTTTCAGACACAGATTTGGTTTTTCAGACTTGTAGTTTTATTCAAATGTTTTCAAACATTATGAATCAACTTCATTTTCTTAAATGTTTATATTTTTTCTTTAAAGTTCCATTGTTTATATTTATATGTCTACTCAGAATGTCAGTGTATGATATACAAGGGGTTGACTTGGGGTTACTTGTGACTCCAAGTACTGTGTCCCGTCCAGGGTGTAAGCTCGCACCATGACAAGTTTTGTATTAGAGCTACGTTTAGAGTATCCTTAGATGTCTGAAATCCGCATCGAGTAATGTCCTTTTCATGAGTGTGAAGTGTGCCATACTTATGACAGGGAGGCTACGAGATGTTATTAGGAAAACTCCCTTTTATCATACTTTTTATCGTGCGTTGAACTTCAATTCCAGAATCATTCTCCTAACTCGGCTTTGTTTCGTTTTAGTGAAATCATTCCTCCAAGATGCGGTAATAGAAGAAGGGCTGGCAATGCTCACCAACCTACCCCACCAACTCCAACAGCCCCTCAGGACGACTAAGTGTCCACCGCAGAATTTAGGGCAGCTATCCAGCTGCTCGCTCAAACGGTTACCAACCAGGTGAACCAACAAGTGGTTCCAATCATTAATAATGGGTCCGTAGTAGCTTCCCGATGCGGGACTTCACTTGGATGAACACTCAAGATTTTCACTGATCTAAGGTGGGAGAGGACCCACAAGAGTTTGTGGATGAGATTTGATCTTTGGCAGAATTATATGCCAAGTGATACTCAAATGCTTCATTTCGTCTTGTTTATCTATCGTTATGTGTGCATTCTCATGTGATTTGTAGTTAAAATGTGAATTTATACTAACCAACNTTAAAATGTGAATTTATACTAACCAACATGATTAGTGTTGTTTTGCAAGTAAAATGTAATTTTGGGAAGCTAAGATACATGTTGGTAAAAATCGGGAATGAACTTGGAAGCAAGCAGTGGAAAAGGTCAAAGAAGAGCAGCAAAAATAAGGGCTCCGCGATGGAGCCGTGTCACACTGCCATCACGGAGGCATTCTACCTCGGGTGAATTTGTTTTGGCCATTTCCAGTGAAGCCTAGTGTTACCTCTATTACACGGAGGCAATGCCACGCGATGCAAGTCGTGGCACGTTGGGTGCATTGACCTGGGACATCAATTTCCAGTGAAGGTTCGCGACTGCGCAGTGACACATTGGCCAAGCTTCGCGTTGCAGGCCGTGGCACGCTGAGGAGTAATTGCTGGGGAACCTGATTCTAGAGAGGGTCCGCGTTAGCCCCGTGGAACGGAGGAGGTGCTCCGCGATACACTCCGTGCCACGTTGCTTGTTATTCTGGGAAAAATTCTCACCAGTATAA
>JACEIK010001661.1:57589-70881 GCA_018107945.1 Datura stramonium | reverse complement strand
TGCCGACTTTCTGATTAACTGGCGTAGCTCGGCTAGTATTCAGCTATTTCTCCCAACTGTATTCATATTCACGAAAGAATAGAATTAATTCTACTATTATATTTGAAAGAAACCATATTATGGCTATACCTACTGCCTATTCTTCGACTTATCAAAGAACGAACGAAAACTCGCTATTTCTCGGGGGTCTAGAAGGGAGAAATACTCACTTTAATGTCGGGAGTATATTAACACTAGTTTGGAGCGATTCCACTTACCTTAGCTCGGCATGACGATGATTCGCCGGACGAATTTCGCGAAACTAACTCCGCAAGAATGCTCCCTTCCGCTTTATACTTCGGTACCCGAAGTTAATTTGAGTTTGGACTGTGTTTGAAATCTTAATCGGACAGAAATTAATGAAAACCCTTCGTGTCCCCTGTTTACTGGTCTTTCACTGGAAATTAAATGTAAGGAAATGATTTAAACAAGGTGGAAGGCCTTATATACTTGGGCCCGAACCCCTCTTCTTTAAGTCGCATTTGTCGAATGCGATTTTAAGTCACATTTGCCTTGCGACGCTCCGACTTGGCACTTGTTCGGTCTCTCCCCGGGCCCTTTTCTCGCACGTGTGGAATTCTAAAACTCTTAACCAACAGGTGAATAGGCCAACTAAGTGTCAAGAACTTACGGTGTGTAACACTTTTCTTCTATAGCATCCCCTATGACTAGGCTGACTCAGAAGAAAGTGAAATTTCAGTGGTCAGATGCGTGTAAGAAGAGTTTCCAGGAGCTTAAAACTCGACTCACTACCTCTCTAGTGCTGACCTTGCCGGAAGGGTTAGATGGATTTGTAGTGTACTGTCATGCTTCCAGAGTTGGAGTCAGTTGCATTCTGATGCAGCGGGGAAAGGTGATAGCCTACGCCTCCAGACAGCTCAACGTTCATGAAAGAATTATCTGACTCATGACCTGGAGTTGGCGGCGGTGGTGTTTGCATTGAAAATATGGAGACAATACCTGTATGGGGATTATGTGGATGTTTTCACCGATCACACGAGCCTTCAATATGTGTTTAGTCAGAAAGACCTAGATCTTCGTTAGAGAAGGTGGTTGGAGTTACTGAAGGACTATGACATGAGCGTGTTGTATCGCCCGGGCAAAGCCAATGTGGTGGCTAATTCCCTAAGCAGAGTGTCTATAAGGAGCGTGGCTCATATTGAGGAAGGCAAAAAGGAGCTAGTTAAGGATATCCACATATTTGCTCGATTTGGAGTACAGTTGGTTGATACAGCTGAGGGTAGAGTAGTGGTGTAGAGTGGATCAGATTCCTCGTTTGTAGTTAAAGTTAAGTCAAGGTAGGGTGAGGATACCATCTTGCTTAAGCTGAAGGAAGCGGTTCTCAGAAAAGAGGTTGAGGCTTTCTCAAAAGGGGGAGGTGGTGTGCTCCGTTACCAGGGCAGATTGTGTGTACGGGACATTGGTGATTTGAGACAGCAGATATTGGCTGAAGCACACAGCTCGAGATATTCCATCCACCCTGGTGCTACTAAAATGTACCGCAATTTGCATGATATTTATTGATGGAACGACATGAAGAGAGACATCATTGAATTTGTAGCTAAGTGCCTGAACTGCCAACAAGTCAAAGTAGAGCACCAGAGACTAGGAGGTATGACTCAAGATATCAGCATACCCATCTGGAAGAGGGAAGAAGTGAATATGGATTTTATTATGGGTCTGCCTCGAACTCATCAGCAGCATGATTCTATTTAGGCAATAGTAGACCGGATGACTAAGTCAGCACACTTCTTCCCAGTTAAAACTACAGATTCAGCTGAGGACTGTGCTAGGCTCTATATCCGAGAGTTGGTCAGACTTCATAGGGTTCCATTATCCATTATCTCATACAGAGGTACCCAGTTCACCTTGCATTTCTAGACGTCCTTTCAGAAGCGACTTGCTACCCAGGTCAAGCTCAGCACTGCTTTTCACCCGTAGATAGACGGACAAGCTGAGTGGACTATGCAGACCCTAGAAGATGTTTTGAGAGCGTGCGTGATCGATTTCAATGGTAATTTGGATGATCACTTGCCTCTTATCGAGTTTGCATACAACAACAGCTACCACTACAGTATCCAGATGGCCCCGTTTGAGGCATTGTATGGTAAGAGGTACAGATCTCCTATTGGATGGTTTGAGGATGGTGAAACTACTTTAATCGGGCCAGACTCTAATTATGAAGCTATGCAGAAGGTACAACTCATCAGAGAAAGATTGAAAATAGCTCAGAGCCATCAGAAATCTTATGCTGATGTGAGAAGAAGAGAATTGGAGTTTGTTGTGGATGACTGGGCTTATCTGAAAATTTCACCCATGGAAGGGGTGATGAGATTTCGGAAGAAAGAAAATCTTAGTTCGAGATATGTAGGACCCTACATAATTCTGTGACGAATTGGTAAGGTAGCTTATGAGCTGGAATTATCTTCAGAGTTGGCATTTGTGCACCTAGCATTCCATGTGTCACTATTGAAGAAGTGCATCGGCGATCCAACTTCAATTGTGTCATTGGACAGTGTGGGAGTGAAAGATAGTCTCTCATATGAGGAAGTTCCAGTCCAGATCCTTGACCGTCAGGTTTGTAAGCTGAGGAACAAGGAGGTAGCTTCGGTCAAGGTCTTATGGAGAAATCAGTAGATTGAGGGAGCTACGTAGGAGGCCGAAGTAGATATGAATGCTAGATACCCTATTTGTTCCCTCCCGACACAATCTCAGTTTAAAATATCAATTTCCTCCCTAAAACTACTTTTAGTTCATGTGTTTCAGTTTATTTCTTGTAAATGAATATGTGTATGATTAGCGAATTCACATCAGACTTGTGATTCAGTTCAGAGGTAGTCATTCCGCTAGTATTTAACTTTCAAGATCAGTATTTGTGTATAAAAATTGTCATTCTCTTCTTTCTTGTGTGTTTTCCAACATTCAAGGATGAATGTTTCCAAGGGGGAGATATTATGCTTCCCCAGAAACTCAAAGACTAGATACGGGACTTAAATTAAAGAAAACTGGAAAATATACACTAGGTCATAAAACGATTCTTTTTGTGGCCCGTGGGGGTGACCACGAGTCATTAAGTAACTCGTCATGAGGACTTGGAACTTAGTTGAAAATTTTGGAAAAAAAGGGTGACCACGGGTGTGACCACGAGTCGTGGTCAACATCACGAGTCGTGGGGTGCCCCGTGGTTAGGATATAATTAAGAGTTAGAGAAGGTCAGGAATTGTACCCAACGGGTCCTCACCACGACTTATTTGGGACAGCATGAGTGATGGTGTCACCCGTGGGGACTCCAGAGAAATGTGGGGCAGTGGAGTCCGCGAGAGGTGACCACGACTCGTTAGGTCCCCCGTGGTGACCAGTGCGCGGGAATCAAGTAGTGCATTTGATGACTGGTACCACGAGTCGTGGTTACTGGACACGACCCATTATGTCCCTCGTGGGGACTGTCGATCAGTTTCCCCTGCATGTTTTTCAAGGGTCTTTCAGTAATTTCCTACCCTCCTAGACTCTAAACTACGTCATTTTAAGCATATTTTCAGACTATTAGAGGGGTGAAATGGTTTCCTTCCTCATTTTTCCCCATTCAAACTTTCAGAAAACAACATAAGATTTCTCTCAAAGCATTTCAGAGCAAGAACTAGGGTAGTCCATCTCTCCTCGATTTCTCCAGGAAATTCTTTGGGCTTCTTCACCAGGTATGTGGGAATTCAATAAGGAAATAGTTCTTTCCTTGTGTCCCCAAAATCCTTCTTTGTCTTTTCTATCAGTTCTAGCCCTGAGACTTTCGAGTGTGATAAAATTATCTGTCAGACCTCTCTTAAATCATGTCAAATATCATTTATGTTAATTGTTGATGTTTTTCCACCAGTTTGTGACTATGTTGTTGCTTATTCTTGTAATGTGAAATCTAGCCCTAGTCTTGAATACAAAGAAACTAGAATCTTGCAATAGTTTTTACATATCGAAACTTTTGCTTGATAGGAAAAAGGCATTTGAGAGGAAAAAGGCAGGAATGGGTGAGAATAATTGGGGGGGGGGGAAATTCCAAGTTAAGTGAGACACTATTTTCTTTAAGATGTTTAATACAAGTAATAGTGATGGTGAAAGGAGGTCTACTCAAGAAGTGGAGATCCGAGAAAGAAATAATTTTACTTTACAAGCTATGCACCAACAATTTGAAAGATGGAACTTGCAATTCCAAGAGATAAAGGATGCCATTACTGAACAAAATGAGACAATAGCTGAACTTAGAAGGGGAAACCAACCTGTTATACCACCCCAAAATAATCCTAGACCTCAAAATAGTAGAAATGTATTTCATGCCCCCATTGTGAATCAAGAAAATCCCATATATGATTTGATTGATGATTTTGATGTAGATCTAGATAGGATAGGGAGAGATAGGAGGGGACAACGAGCTATATTGGAAGATGACAACATAAATAGCATAAAGATGAAGATGTCATCTTTCAAGGCCACAAGAGATCCAGATTTGTACCTTGATTAGGAGAGGAGAGTTGAGGTCATTTTTGATTGTCACAATTATTCGGAAAGTAAGAAGGTTAAGCTTGCCATTGTTGAATTTTCTTACTATGCTTCTATTTGGTGGAAAAAGCTTACAAGGGATAGACGACAATATGGAGAACCACCCATTGCTACATGGGCTGAGATAAAGAGAGTAATGAAGAAAACGTTTATGCCTTCCCATTTTCAAAGAGACCTGCAATAGCGTTTTCAATTAATGAAGCAAGAAACCATGACTGTTGATGAATACTTTAAGGCTATGGATATGGTTATGATCCAAGCTAATTTCTTGGAAGAAGAAGAGGCTACTATGGCTAGATTTCGTAATGGTTTAAATAGACAAATAGCTGATGAAGTAAAGAAACAACCATATGTAACTTTAGATAAGTTAATAGATTTGGCTATAAAAGTAGAAAAGCAAAATAAAAGAAGACATCAGGCTAGTTCGTGGAGGAATCAACTAAACACCATTTCCATGAAGCCATGGTCAAATGAAGTAGTATCTTCTAGACCTCAAGAAGACAAAGGCAAAGGTAAAGTAGATGAGAAAGAGGGAGGTAAATCATTTTTTCTAAGTCATCTAAATCTTCATGTTCCATTCAATGTAATAATGTCCAGCTAGAAGAAATATTATCTTAAGAAAATATACAAAATATGAGAGTGAAAAAAGTAAGGATGAGAAAGAAGAGAGAGGTATGAGTGAAGATGATTTTGAATTTCCTAATGATGGTTTTGTTGGGGTAGCTAGGAAGATTTTTGAAGAGAATATGAGAGTGAAAAGAGTGAGAAAAAGGAATAAGATGAAGGTGAGAGTGAAGATGGTTTAGAACTTCCTTTTAATCATAGTTTGATTAGAGTAGTTAGGAGGATTATGTCTATTAGTTTGGGAATTGATAGTGATGAACAAAGGGAGAATATATTCCATACTAGGTGTGGGATAAAGGAAAAAACTTGTTTTGTGATTATTGACAGTGTTAGTTATGCTAATGTGGTGAGTTCACACTTGGTAGATATGTTAGGGTTTGCATGCATGAAACACCTGAATCCCTATAGACTCCAATGGTTGAATGATAGTGTTGAATTCAAAGTTAAAAAACAATGCATGATTTCATTCAATATTAGTTGGTATGAGGATGAAACTCCGTGATGTGATTCCTATGCAAGCTTGTCATATCTTGCTTGGTCGTCCATGGTAGTTTGATAGGCATACTTTTCATGATGGAAGAAAGAATAGATATTCTCTTGATCTTAATGGCAAGAAGTATACTCTTTCACCTTTAACTTCTTCTCAAGTGTTCGAAGATCAAAGGAGATTGCGAAAATCAATGGAAACACAAAGGGGAGGAATAAAAGTGAGCTTGAGGGAAAATAAAAAAGTTTTGGCCAACAGTTAGAAGAAAAAGAGAGATGGACAAGAGAGAAAAAAAGAGGGAAAAAACATAAGCAAAGAGGTAAAAGAGGGCTCGAGTGGAACAAAAAATTTTGGTGAGAGGAAAGAGGCTAAGGAAAAGAAAAAAGACAGTTTCTATATAAAAGCCAAGTAATGTTTGAATGCAAGAAAAGAGGGACTGCCCATGATATTACTTACTTATAAAGAAGTCTTGATTAATTCTGAGATACTAACTTCTTTTCCAAGTAGTGTTACTTCTCTTTTGCATGATTTTGCTGATATTTTTCCTGAGGTCTACCACATTTGCGTGGCATTGAGCACCAAATTAACTTTGTACCTGGAGCACATATTCAAAATAGGCCTGCTTATAGAAGTAATCCTGAAGACACAATAGAGTTGCAAAGACAAGTTGAAGAGTTACTTGAAAAGGGGTTTGTGCGAGAGAGCATGAGTCCTTACTCTGTTCCTGTTCTGTTAGTTCCTAAAAAGGATGGATCTTGGAGGATGTGTGTGGATTGTCGAACTATTAACAAGATTACAGTAAAGTATCATAATCCTATCCCTCGTCTTAATGACATGTTAGACCAATTGCATGGGTCTAACATTTTTTCTCAAATTGATCTAAAAAGTGGTTACCATCAGATTCGAATGAATCTTAGAGATGGATGAAAAACTGCTTTTAAGATCAAATATGCACTTTATAAGTAGTCAGTTATGCTTTTTGGCTTGACTAATACACCCAACACTTTCATGAGATTGATGAATCATAATTTAAGGATTTTCATGGAAAATTTGTGGTGGTTTATTTTGATGGTATCTTGATCTTTTCTAAAAATCTAGATGAGCATGTTGAACACCTAAAACAAGTTTTTGAAGTTCTTAAGAAGCAACAATTGTTTGCTAATATCAAAAAGTGTATCTTTTGTGTGGATCGGGTGGTATTCTTAGGTTTTGTGGTCAGTTCTAAGGGAGTTGAAGTTGATGAAGAGAAAATCAAGGCAATCAAAGAATGGCCAAAACCCAACAGTGTAACTGAAATTAGGAGTTTTCATGGGCTTCCTATTTTTTATAGGAGGTTTGTTAGATATTTTAGCACGGTTGCTGCTCCTTTGACTGAAGTTGTCAGATCCCAAAGTACCCCCTAAATGTGACTGACACCTGCTAGCATCACCTACTGGGTGAACCAACTTATCCATTTCACTTGCTGATTTATATAAGTACTGAGAGCAAATAAGTACAAGTCTAAACACATTAATAATTATTAAATAGAAAAATGATTTAACGGAATTCCAAAATAAATCTATCAATTTCAGCAATCTCTCAAATATTAAGTGTCTAACCTAAATCCCACAATAAGACCATAGAGCATCTAATAGAGTTACATGAGTTTAACTATTGGGCATGCAAGCCCTAAGAAGAAAAATATATGTTATAAAATAGATAATGCTAAAATGATAGCCTCCACAAATTAATGCAAAGGCTCACCTCAGCAACATAGTCTACGCGAATGAACTTTTCTGCCACTAGTCTCACGTTCTGCAACGGTATTTGTATAGACATGCAAGTATGGAGTGAGTTATATATAAATATAACTCAGTAAGATCCTTGACCGGCCACTTTAAATACCTCCGGAACAAGCGTAAAATATATATACACCCATACAAACTCACCACAAGAACAGTATTATATCATAATATAATCTTCAAGAATGTTCACATAATTAATTATCAAGAATACTATATATTTTAACACAATTTACACTGAGAACTTGTCACGAATGACTTCTAAGCAATTTACTCAACACCACGATTCCATAACAGCATACACAATGCTCAGTATGGTCAAAAATCATACGCAATGCCCAATACTATCAAGAAGCATACACAATCTCAGTGATATCTATGAACATACACAATGCCCAACCTCATGGCTCACAGTCGTATCACTCCACAAAATAATTATAATAAAGAGAGTCTTGATGTGCTTCAATATAAAATATATGCGGCTGGCCTCGAAGACCACCGATTCTGCCAAGCACACGCTCATCCCAACACATGGACCAGGCAGACAAAATACATTTTTAAAATAGATTTGAAAAGCAACCATTCAAAGCTTAAAGTCTCACTTACCTTGAATTTACAGCTCAAGCACACTTTTTAATAATTTAGAGTTATGCTCTAAAGTCTTCGAATCACCTCAAACTACATAAAAATGGGTTTAGAATGGTCAAAAACACTTCGGTAGATGTTTCCTTAATTTTTAACGAAAGTCAAATTTGCGGTCAAAAGTTTGACCGAAAAAGTCAATTCTGGTCAACGGGCAGAATTCCTGAACTATGACAATCAATAGATTCTCCTCAACGAGAGGATTTCAGAACATTAATCAAAATTCAATTTTGATAACATTTTTCCTTTCAAATTAATAATTTGGGTTGAAGAACCCCAGGGCTAAACTTTCTCAATCATTCAAAATTTTCCTATTTTTCTATCCTGAAAACTTTCTTATAACTACGTAATAAACTCAAGAAAAAGATTAGGATCATTACCTTGATGATTTGAGAATTCCTATTTTTCTCTTCTCTTTTCTTCTCTTTTTCTCCCCTTCTCTCTTTTCTTCTATTGCGTTTTCTTTTCTTCTCTTTTATTTTTCCATATTTTGCTTTTGGTTTCCAACCAAACCAACCCCTTTTATTTCCTTTTTTTGGGCTTATTCCTTCCCTTCCTTTTTTATATTTTGTTTACCCTTAGTCCCTTTATTATTTTTTTAAGGCTTAAATTATATAATAACCCTTAATGAAAATTTAGATTATTAGATTCTCCCCTTCTTAAAATAACGTTCATCCTTGAATGGATCTAGAATCATACTGGTAGTGTCAAATAGGTGAGGATATCTAGCTCGCATGTCCTCATCGGACTCCCAAGTAGCCTCCTCAGTTGAATGATTGTGTCATAATACTTTGACGGAAGCCACCTTCTTGGACCGTAATTGTTGCACTTGCCTATCAATAATAGATATCGGACCTTCCTCATAAGTAAAATTCTTATCAAGTTCCACATCCTCTGGCTGGATTTTATGACCATCATTCTGAACATATCATCTAAGAATGGACACATGAAACACAGGATGAACAGCGGACAATCTCGTAGGTAAAGCAAGTCTATATGCCACCAACCCGATCCGATCCAAAATCTCATAAGGGCAAATATATCTAGGACTTAACTTACCTTTCCAGCCAAATCTTATGACTCCTTTCATAGGGGAAACTTTTCAAAAGACTTTCTCCCCTTTCATGAACTCCATATCACAGACTTTCTTATTTGCATAAGACTTTTGTCTAATTTATGTTGTCTTAAGTCGTTCCTGTATCAATGCAACTTTCTCCAATTCCTGCTGAACTAAATCTGGACCTAATAATTGTGCCATCCAACTAGTGAATGACACTTGTGACCATATAGAGCCTCAAACGACACCATCTATATACTTGATTGGCAGATATTATTATAAGCAAACTCTGCCAAAGGAAACTGATCATCCCAATGGCCACCAAAATCAATCGTACAAGCTCTAAAAATGTCCTCCAAGATCTGAATAACCTATTCAAACTACCTGTCAGTTTGCGAATGAAAAGTTTTACTCAACTTGATTTCTGAACCTAATAACTTCTGAAAAGACTTCCAAAACTCAGCAGTGAATTGTGCACCTCGATAAGATATTATTGAAACAGGCACACCATGAAGTCGAACTATCTCACGAAGGAAAATATTTGCTAACTGCTTTGCGGTATGAGTAATCCGAACTGGTATAAAATGTGCTAACTTTGTGAGTCTTTCCGCAATCACCCAAACTGAGTTGTGTTTCTTAAAAGTACTTGGCAACCCAACAACAAAATCTATACTAATCCTCTCCCACTTCCACTCTGGGATAACCAAGTTCTACGTTACTCCACCAGGTTTTTATGTTCATATTTGACTTGTTGACAATTGAAGCAACTTCACATGCTTCAAAATATCAGCCTTCATACCTTTCCACCAGTACAATCCATGCAAGTCTTGATACATTTTTGTAACACCTGGGTGAATGGAGTATCGCCAGCTATGAGTCTCTTCAAGAATTAGTTGTTTCACATCACTCACAATGGGAATACACAACCTACCATATCGACGAAGCACGCCTTCACCACCAATAGAGAATGACTTAGCGCCCCCATTTTGCACTCGATCTCATAGTCTAGCAAGATAGGGATCTTCATATTGGCAAGTTTTGACTTGTTTAGTTAAGGAAGATCGTACCACCATACCCACAAGTAATTTGCTCGCCACTGTATGATCAATTCAAACTCCCTGATTTGCCAATGCTTGAATATCCATAACCATAGATTACTTTTCAATGGTGAACCAGGCCAAACTACCCATAGACTTTCTACTCAAGGCGTCCACCACCACATTTGCCTTCCCAGGGTGATACAAAATGATAAGATCATAATCTTTAAATAACTCTAACCATCGTCGTTGCCTCAGATTCAGATCCTTTTTCTTGAATATATATTGTAGACTCTTATGATCAGTATAAAATTCACATGGCTCACCATAAAGATAGTGACGCCAGATCTTCAATGCAAATACAACTGCGGCCAATTCCAAGTTGTGAGTCAGATAATTATTCTCATGAATCTTTAGTTGCCGAGACACATATGCCACAACTTTATCATTCTGCACTAAGACACAACCCAATACGACTTGAGGCGCATCATAATAAATGGTGAAACCACCCCAACCACAACTCATATTTGGAGAACTTGGCATAAAGCTTTCATTCTCTAAGTGTTTGTAGCACAGCTCTCAGGTGTTGTTCATGTTCTGCCTTACTCTGAAATTATATCAGAATGTCATCAATGAATATAATGACAAAATGGTCTATGTATGGCTTGAATACCCTATTCATGAGGTCCATAAATGTTGTAGGTGCATCAGTCAACCCGAAGGACATCACCAAAAATTCAAAGTGCCCATATTTGGTCCAAAAGGCTATCTTAGAGATATCCTCGGTCATGAATCTCAGTTGATGGTAACCCAATCTCAAGTCAATTTTGGAAAAGTGAGCAGCACCGCATAGTTGATTGAATAAATCATCAATACGAGGCAACGGATAGTTACTCTTGATCGTCACCTTATTCAACTATTTGTAGTTAATGCACATTCTCATTGTACAATCTTTCTTTTTCATAAATAACACAGGTGCACCCCAAGGCGATACACTAGGCCTGATGAACCCCCTATCAAGTAGCTCCTGGAGTTGAACCTTTAGTTCTCTCAACTCAACTGGAGCCATACGATAAGAAGGAATAGAAATAGGATGATGAATGATAGTCATGGGCTGTATTGGACATTTTTTCGGTACGACCAGCGCGGTTGTTCCTATTTCATTTTCTGAGTCCCTGGGAAGAACTCGATTGTTATCGGATGTTTTGTGATGACCGTGGTTGTAAGGATTCCATTTGATGCGGTGTTGAAGTTCTTGAAATGGGAAGGCAATTCTTCTGGAAACACATCAACAAATTCTCGAACAATAGGAACACTGTCAATAGTAACATCTATAGGTGGCAAATGGGCAGGTTGGGATAAATTTGGGTGGGTCAAAATGGGCATAAATGACCCGCCCAAAAGTTACTTGGCTAAAATGGGAGAAAATATAGGTCATAACTTAACCCGTTCAACTCTAATTAAGTTTTAATTACTTTATTTATTCTTTTATAATCTTTTGATAACTTATAAAATTAATATTTTTCTTTATTATGACTAAATATAACGTATTAAATAAAATAAAATATCTTTTTAAAAATATTTGGCAAGATTTCTCACGAATCAATTTGGACTAGATATTAGCCCACATTTTAATGAATTGAAATAAGTTGGGCTGAAATTAGCTGAGCTTAATAAATGAGCAGGTCAATTATCAGCCCAAACTTGAGCAAGTTGAGCAAATTATGATCTCTTGGGCTAATTTTGTCACCTCTAGTAACATCCTCCGCTCAAGTATCATGAACAGTAGCAATAAAACCCAAATACACATGATTAATCATTCGACGTGCCTTTACATAAGAAATTATCTTTTCTTGGGTCAAAGGAGTCATGCCTTTCCACACTAAAGGTGGCTCTCCCGGAAAATTAAAATTTCTAAGCTTAGCATATAAATAAACCAAAGCATAACATGATGACATCAATCCATACCCATTATCACATCAAAGTCAGATATCAGTAACTCTAGTAGATCAACTGTGGTGTCTCTGTCTTGAATAGAAATTACACAGTCTCTATAAACTTTATCCACTACCAAAGTCTCCCCCATTAGGGTCATAAACATATATGGCACAATAAGAGACTCAACTCTTCGTTCTAAGAATATAGCAAAAGATAAAGATACATACGAATACATAGAACCAGGATCAATAAGAGCATATGCCCCATGAGAGTTGACAATAATAATAATTGTGACTACTGCATTAGATGCCTCGATAGTCTGGCCATAACAAAGAATCTCGATGGTCCACCCGCTTTCTGCGCAACCCGTGCACCCTGTCAACCCTGTCCATGGAACCCTGCTAAGCAACCCTAGCAGGCTAATGATCTTGGGCGGAGTTGCATGCCCAAGTGATACTCAAATGCTTCATTTTGACTTGTTTATCTATCGTTATGTGTATATTCTCATGTAATTCTTAGTTAAATGTGAATTTACACTAACCAACATAAGTAGTGTTGTTTTGCAGGTAAAAGGGAATTTTTTAAGCTAATATATATGTTGGTGAAGAGAGGGAATGGACTTGGAGACAAGGGAGAGCAGCAAAAATAAGGGCTCCGTGATGGAGCCGTGTCACGCTGCCATTGCGGAGGCATTCTGCCTCGGATGAATTAATTTGGTCAAATTCCAGTGGAGGTTCGCGTTGCCTCCATGACACGGAGGCAGTGCTCCGCGATGCACTCCGTGTCACGTTGAGTGTAATTACCTGGAACCTCAAGTTCCAGTGAAGGTGCGTGATCGCACCGTGGCACGGAGGCAAGTCTCCGTGATGCAAGCCGTGCCACATTAAGGTGCATTTGCTGGGGAGCCGACTTCCAATGAGGGTTCGCGATACCCCCGTGGAACAGAGGGAGTGCTCCGCGATACACTCCGTGCCACATTGCTTGTTATTCCGGAAAAAATTCTCAAGAGTATAAATAGTACATTCCGACTTGGTTGAGCAACAACGTGGGTTACAGGCAGTTGAGAGGACGAAAATTCTAGGGTTCTTCTCTTTCTCTTTCTCTTTACTCTCAATTGTTTGTATGAATTCTACTTATTTGAT
>JACEIK010001661.1:15544-41587 GCA_018107945.1 Datura stramonium | reverse complement strand
TACACTTAACATCAGATGTGACTAACAACATAAATGAGCGGAAGAAAATAACAAGAATCTAATATGATCCATAAAGACAATTTAATAACACTTAGATACACGGTTGAAACTTTCTAGACAAGTCTGAAGTCCTTCTACTAAACTGATGAGTTGTTGGGACAAGCCCCCAACTAACTCCCAAAGTCTAAAAACTGAAACATAATAAAAAAAGAACATAAACCACGTCCTTGGAAGATGAGGACTCACCACTAGCAACTGGGATAGGAAGGAGCGTATCTAGCCATGCAGCTGAACCTGGAGACCTGAATCTATATCATGAAATGATATAGCACAAGAGGCGTGCGGTCAGTATTTGGAATGTACAAAGTATGTAGGAAGCGTAAATAAACTAACTCATACTATATATACAAGAGGGAAGTAATATAAAACATATGAATAGCAATATAATTGGAATGAGATACGACAACCTTATATGAGATTCACATTTTCATATCATCATAACCACATTATAAGGGCATGCATTGTTATAAGATCAACTGATGCACAAAAACAATAATCAAAATGATACAGAGATGCAGTGTCGTGACTGATATCATGAGGGTCCCTGACTGTCTAAGGGGGAGTCCCTAAATGTTGAAGGGAGCGTCCCTGACTATCAAAGGGAAACATTCTCAGCTAAAGAGAATCCCTGGCTGTTGAAGGGAGAGAAAGCTCTAATATAGAGAGTCACTGGCGGACTAGAGATGACATACTCCACTAACGACTAAGAGAAGACATACTCCACTAACGACTAAGCTAGTCTAATTTAATATAGCTAATAAGAGACAAGAACATTCACAACTTTCATCATGCAATACTCATCTTTAACAGAATTAGAATTATCTTATAATAGGCACAGGCTCAACAAGTTGACATATTAGTCATAGGCCATAACATCATGATTTACATCATCACAGAGCCAATTCATCATTAACTTTAGCACCCCACCACAAAAGAGCATGCTATAAATTCGTACTAGAATTATTCTATCATGGCATTTCAATTCCGAACTCACCTCATTCAATAGGTAATGTAAGATCATACATGGTTTATAAAATTCAACTCATACTCTATCGAGATGCATGACTTCATTTATTTAAGTCTACAAACATTCCACATACCTATCATAATCACTCCTTTTATGAACTCTTTAGCCACGGGTGTTTTAGATTCTAAGATTTTATAAAAATAATTTTAGTGAGGAAACAATATAGAATCTGCCAAGATTCATAGTTCAACAGTACAGATGCAATCTAGTCATGCTCAATCAATTCAATCGAAAACATGGCGATAATAACATAATTTACTTCCAATTACTCAAGCCCACAACTCCTACTCAACCCAACATGGTCATCAACATCATAATCAAGTTATTAGGGTTAATCATACAATAGTTCCACCCTTCCATCATGATCATGAATTTCTACGATAATCAACGGAGAAATAAACAATTCCCATTCAATATTTAGGAAGAACATACTACACACACACATACTCAACCCATATTTCATAATTCAAGATAACCCATCAATAAATAATCCAATAAAATTCATAATGGTAGTAGGTATTAGCATATAAGAGAATAAAGAAGAATTTACCCTTTTTACAACCCTAAATCATGTTTTTCTAGATTTATCGAATTCAGGTATCTAATAAAAAATTATTTTTGGGACACAAGGATGGAAGAGTATCCTTGTTGAAAGACCCGCATACTTGGTAGACGAAAATCCCACTCGAAAATCATCCTTGAAGCTTGAAGAACACCTTAATGAAACCCTAGAATTTTTTAGAAGAGAGGAGGAAGAAGGAGAGTTGAGAGAATGAGGGTTTAGGAATGAAAATCCCTTAAAATCGTGCAAGGTAGAACCCAAAACAATGTAGTTTAGAAGGTAAAAGCCTAGGAGTTTAAAAAAATGCCCCTGAAGAAAACTTAAAAATTTGGCCAAATTGGAACCCACGACCCTCACCACGAATCGTTGGTCGTTACCACAACTCGTGGTGACCTTCTATTTTTCAAACTGCCGAAGTTCCCAAATCTCAGTTTTGATCCCACGAATGGACAGGACAAGTCGTCCCTGCTCGCAACGGATCATTCCTTCAGTCGTTTATCCTCCTATCACTTTGGTCCTCGCCTTACAACGAGCCTCACCATGACTCATTGCACCCTCCAATGAGTCGTTCTTACCTTCCTTTAGACCTACTGGAAAATTCACTACTCAACCCACGACTGGTGACAACGGTCCGTCATAGCTCATAACGGGTCGTGGGGTGACCCGTTGCATCCCCAATTATTGAAATCCTCCTCGCACCACGACTGTAAACGATGGCTTGTTGTTTCTTACAATGAGTCATTACATCAATTGTGGATTACACTTCCACCTAGGCTCCTCAAACCGTGACTCCAAACAACGGCTCATGGTTTCCAACCACGAGTCGTTACACCCCTCATCCTGCAACTTTTACCTAGTTTTCAGCAGTTTTAAATTTCTAATCGTCGGGTCAATTCTTAGGCACTTACGCGGTATTACAGGTAGAACCAATGAGTGGGAAGAGTTCACCAAGGCATTCTTAGACAGATTCTTCCCCATGGAGTTAAGGGAGGCTAAGGTTGTGGAATTCATGAATTTAAAGAAGCACAACAGGACAGTGTAGGAATATGCACTAGAATTCACGCGGTTGTCAAGATATGCTCCAGAGATGGTAGCCGAGCCAAGGGCTCGCATTCTTAAGTTCGACAATGGCGTATCAAACTCGGTCCTTAAGGAGTGCAGGACTACGATGCTCATAAAAGATATTGACCTCTCCAGCCTCATTGTTCATGCCCAACATATTGAGGCAGAAAAGCTGAAAAATATGGAAGGGGAGAATAAGCGGGCTAGGACTGGCAAATCAGATTATGGTCACCAGAGGTCTGGCAGTAGTAGCCACCCACAACAACAGCAGTAGCAGCAGCAGAGGACTCCAACATCCACTTCAGCCAGTGCCCTTACTTTCTGGTCCCACAAGGATCAGAAGGGTGGAGCATCTGACTCACAGTCCTAGAGTGACAGCGCGAGCAACCGTTATCCAACTGCACTAAGTGTGGCAAGAACCATCTAGGGGAATGCCTTCAGGGAAAAGAGGGTTTCTTTGGGTATGGATAGCTAGGTCACAAGCTCAGGGAATGTTCGTTAGCAGGAATGGGGAGATCACAGTCTACCACTTCAGCAGCTCCAACAGGCCGACTAGCTCAGCAGGCCTACACTTCAGGTACGGATGGTGGTCAGCGCCAAAATCATTTTTATGCATTGTCCTCTCGTCAGGATCAGGAGAGCTCACCAAATGTGGTCACAAGTATATTACATCTCTTCCATATAGAGGTGTATTCCATACTAGATCGAGGAGCCACACTATCATTTTTGACTCCCTATATAGCTGTCTAGTTTGAAATTAGTCCAGAAGTCCTCTCGGAACCATTCTCAATCTCTACCCCAAATGGTGAGTCAATTAGAGCCAGCCGGATGTATAGAAACTTCCCAGTCGCAGGATTGAGTAAGGTTATTCCAGCTGATTTAGTAGAATCAGACATGGTCAATTTTGATCTCATTCTTGGAATTGGTTGGTTACACTCCAGTTATGCCTCAATCGACTACAGAACTAGAGTTGTCAGATTTTTGTTTCCTAATGAGCCAAGTTTAGAGTGGATGTATAGTAGTTCAACGCCTAAGCGTCGGTTTATTTCTTACCTCAAGGCAAGAAAGCTCATTACTAAAGGGTGAATTTATCATCTAGTTCGGGTCAAATATTCCAACTCTGAGACCCCAACTATCTAGTCAGTTCTTGTTGTCAGCGAGTTCCCTGACGTGTTTCCCGAAGTTCTTTGCGGTGACCCTCCCGAGTGGGAAATAGACATCGGCATAGACCTTCTTCCTAACACTCAGCCCATCTCCATCCCTCCTTATAGAATGGCTCCAACTAAGCTTAAGGAGTTGAAGGAGCAGCTAAAATACCTTTTTGACAAAGATTTCATCAGGCCCAACATCTCTCCATGGGGTGCTCCAGTATTATTTGTGCGAAAGAAGGACAGTACTGTCAGAATGTGTATTGATTACCGTCAGTTGAATAAAGTCACAGTCAAGAACAGGTATCCCCTACCCAGGATTGATGACTTGTTCGACCAGCTTCAAGGATCCAGTTGTTTCTCTAAGGTAGATCTCAGGTCGGGTATCATCAACTTAGAGTCAAAGAATGTGACATACCGAAAACAGCTTACAGAACTCGATACAATCACTATGAATTTGTGGTTATGTCCTTTGGACTAACAAATACCCCTGCAGCTTTTATGGACCTAATGAACAAGGTTTTTAAGAAGTATCTATACATGTTCAACATTGTATTCATTGATGACATTTTGATATACTCCAGAAATGAGGAATAGCATGCTAACCATCTAAGGATAGTGTTATAGACGTTCAGAGACCGCCAGTTTTTTGCTAAATTTAGTAATTGTGAATTTTGGTTGAAGTCTATGACTTTCCTTGGTCATATGGTCTCAGGTTAGGGCACTCAAGTAGATCCTCAAAAGATAGCAGCGGTGAAAGACTGGCCAAGACGTACTTCCCCAACTGAAATCAGAAGTTTCTTTGGTCTAGCCGGTTATTACCGATGTTTTGTAGAAGGATTTTCCTTTATTGCATCTCCTCTGACTAGGTTGACTAAGAAAAAGGTGAAGTTTCAATGGTCAGATGCGTTTGAGAAGAGTTTCCAGGATTTGAAGACTCGACTCACTACCGCTCCAGTTTTAGCCTTACTGGAAGGAATAAATGGGTTTGTAGTATACTGTGACGTTTCTAGAGTGGGACTCGATTGCATTCTGATGCAGCGGGGTAAGGTGATAGCTAATGCCTCCAGATAGCTCAAGGTTCATGAAAAGAACTATCCGACTCATGACCTTTAGTTGGCAGTAGTGGTGTTTGTGTTGAAAATATGGAGGCATTACCTTTACGGGGCTCACGTTGATGTTTTCACCAATCATAAGAGCCTTCAGTATGTGTTCAGTTAGAAAGACTTGAATCTTCATCAGAGAAGGTGGTTGGAGTTATTGAAGGATTACAACATGAGTGTGTTGTACCACCCGACCAAGGACAATGTAGTGGTTGATTCCCTGAGCAGGATGTCCATTGGGAGCATGGCTCATGTTGGAGAAAGCAAAAAGGAACTGGCAAAGGATATTCATAGGTTAGCTTGGTTTGGAGTTTAGTTGGCTGATTCAGCTGAGGGCGGAGTAGCAGTGCAAAGTGGATCATATTCCTCATTAGTTGCTGAAGTTAAGTCATGGCAGGATGAATATCCCATACTTCTTAAGTTGAAAGAAGCAGTTCTCAGAAAAGAAGTGGAGGCTTTCTCGAAAGGGGGAGATCGGGAGGTATGACTCAGGATATCAGCATACCCACATGAAAGTGAGAAGAAGTGAATATGTACTTTATTACAGGTCTACCTCATACTCGCAAGCAGCATGATTTAGCTTGGGTGATAGTAGATCGGATGACCAAGTCAGCACATTTCCTCCCAGTTAATACTACAGACTCAGCTGAGGATTATGCTACGCTATATATATGGGAGCTAGTTAGACTACATGGAGTGCCCTTGTCCATTATTTCAGATAGAGGTACCTAGTTCACCTCACATTTGTGGAAGTCATTTCAGAAAGGACACGGTACTCAGGTCAAGCTCAGCACAACTTTTCACCCTCAAATAGATGGATAAGTCGAGTGGAATATTTAGACCTTAGACGATATGCTGAGAGCTTGTGTGAATGATTTCAAGGGCAGTAGGGATGATCACTTGCTTCTCATCGAGTTTGCGTACGACAGTAACTACGAATCCAGTATTCAGATGGCCCCGTTTGAGGCATTATATGGTAGGAGGTGTAGATCTCCTATACGGTGGTTTGAGGTTGGTGAAGCTAGATTAAATAGGGCCAGACTCAGTTCATGAAGCTATGCAGAAGGTGCAACTTATCAGGGAGAGGTTGAAAACAGCGCAAAGTCGTCAGAAATCCTATGCCAATGTGAGGAGGAGAGAGTTAGAATTTGTGGTAGATGATTGGGTTTACCTAAAGATTTCACCCATGAAGGGGGTAATGAGGTTTGGAAAGAAAGGAAAACTCAGTCCGAGATATGTGGGACCCTATAGGATTTTGAGGCAAATAGACAGTGTGGCATATGAGTTAGAGTTACCTCCAGAGTTAGCATATGTGCACCCAGTCTTCCATGTGTCATTATTGAAGAAGTGTATCAGTGATCCGACTTTATTTGTGCTACTAAACAGTGTGGGAGTGAAAGATAGTCTCTCTTACGAAGAGGACCCAGTTCAAATCCTAGACCGTCAGGTTTGTAAGTTGAGAAACAAGGAAGTCACTTTGGTGAAAGTCTTGTGGAGGAACCAACTAGTTGAGGGAGCCACATGGGAAACAGAAGCAGACATGATGGCCAAATACCCTCATTTAATCCCTTCTAGTTCAGTTCCAGCATCAGGTACTAAATTCCTCCTCAATACTCTGTTTAGTTCTGTACTCATCATCTCTATTTAGATTTTCAATGTACATTCTTGTTGCATCAACTGTTAGCATAGTTAAAACAGTTTGGAGTCAGACATTTCTCTAGAAATTAGTTCATAGTCTTAGTCTGGGAATTGTAGCTCTTTTCCTAGTTTTCCAGCAGTTTTAGCCTTCATTCGAGGACAAATGATCCCAAGAGGGAGATAACTTTCCTAGACCAAATTCAGACCTTGCAAGAAAAACAATGGGAAACTAGAAAATTTTATTGCAGAACAACCCAGACAATGGATTGTGGTCACCTCTAACGGGCCATTGTCTGAGACGTTGTCAGCTCAGCAGGTTTTCCTTCGGGGGGAACCAACGAGTCATAGGACGACTTGTTGGAATAAGTAACAAGACGTCTTGTCGTCCATTAGATCCCAAGTTTAGAAACCTACCCGACCTTTCCCAGAAGCAATGAGTGGAACTAACGGCTCATGGTTCCTACCAATGAGTCGTTGATACCACCCGTAAACAAGTCCTAGGCCCTAACAGTGTGAGCACGAGTCGATGCAACGACCCGTTGGTTCTACAAATGAGTCATTGTGTTTCCCATTGTCTTAAGGCCCAGATTTTTCCCTACTAGTGACAACGAGAGGTACTAATGACCCATTGGTTATCCCAATGGGTCGTGGTATCCTCACATGGTCCCTTTCTAGTGAGCTCAGTTTTTGGATCCAGGACCAACGATTGGTTCCAACGGGTTGTGGTTTTGACCAACGACCCATTCTGAGGGCCGTTGGTCCCTGTCGACAGTTTTTCCAAATTTTCTCCCTGGAATATTTTAGTAATTTCCCACCTTTTTAACACCTAAACTACGTCCTTTGGGGTTATATTCAGGAAATTTAGAGGGGTAATCGATGATGTACTTCATTCCTCTCATTCCCTCAGAAGTCAGATCGTAGAATTTCTCAGAAAACTCAGAGTAGAAGCTAGGGCAATCGATTTTCTTCTCAGATTCTCAAGGGATTTTAGCAAGGGAATGGTCCTGCCACGACCCGAGTTCACACGCTAATCGTAACATAGGACAAGGAACCCCGAAAGGCTCCAAGTCGACCCATGGAATAATCATCGCATACACTTAACACCAGAAACGACTAACATCATAAATAAATGGAAGCTAATAACAAGAATCTAATATAACCCATATAGAAATCTTAATAACACATAAATACAGCGTTGAATCTGTCTAAACAAGTCTGAAATCCTTCTACTAACTGATGAGTTGCTGGAACAAGCCCCCAGCTAACTCCCAAATTCTGAAAACTGAAACATAATAAAAATAAGAACATAAACCACGTCCTTGAAGGATGAGGACTCACCACTAGCAGCTGGGAGAAGGAGAAGCGTATCTAACCACGCGGCTGAACCTGGGGACCTGAATCTATATCATGAAACGATATAGCACAAAAGGCGTGTGGTCAGTACTTGGAATATACTGAGTATGAAGGAAATGTAAATACACTAACTCATAATATACACAATAGGGAAGTAATGTAAGAATGCATTAATAGTAATGTAACTGAAATGAGATACTACAATCTTGTATGAGATTCACATATTCATATCAATATAACCACAATATAAAGACATACATTATTATAATAACAGCGAATGTTCAAAAGTTATGATCGGGAATAATACAAAGGTATGATGTCGTGACTGATATCAAGAGGATCCCTGACTGTCTAAGGGGGACTCCCTGACTGTCGAAGGGAGCATCCCTGGACTATCAAACGGAAACATTCTCAACTAAAGAGAATCCCTGCCTGTAAAAGGGAGGGAAAGCTCTGATATAGAGAGTCATTAACTAACAAGAGATGTGAGTCCCGACTAATGCAGGAATAAGAGATACTTAACTGACTAGGGATGTGAGTCCCGACCAACTAAGAGAAGACATACTCCACTAACGACTAGGGATGTGAGTCCCAACTGACTAAGAGAAGACATACTCCACTAACGACTAGGGATGTAAGACCCGACTGACTAAGGCTATGCTAAGTTACTACAGCTAATCAGAGACAAGAACATTTACTTATTTCCACCATACGACATTCTTTTCGACAAGATAGGGATACTTTCTAACAACTACAAGCCCAACAGTTGCAATATCATTCACATCATCATGTAGCATGAGGTCATGCATGATTAATAGCTTCCACCCATACTTTATCAAAGACACATGGCTTCATTTATTTCAAAGCATACCACCGACTAACATTTATAAAATTGGGAGACTTCGCTCCAAACAATGTGGTAAGCTCATTTCGAGAAAAATCGTTGTTTTAAATCAACATGAGGCCTTTCCCAAAACTTTATCATATTTGGATCTACTCAATTCATTTTGAAAACAATGACATAATCATGGGTAGTTTTAAAAACATGGTTTTCATCATCAATCTCCTCATCATCTCACATTTATCATAAATCACTTCTGTTACGAACTTTTCATCCACGGGCGTTTTAGATTTTAAATTTAAGAAAAACAATTTTAGTAAGGAAAATAATTTAGAATCCGCCCAAGCTTATATCGGAAGGCTCAGTACTTCAACTAGTCTCCATGTTCCTCGAATGGATCTCTTAGAATTCAAAATTTTTCTTTGTTGATTAATAAGCTTATCATTAAATAATTCAACAATATAGAGGCAATCTAGTCATACCCAACCAATTAAATCAAAAACATGGTGATGATACATAATTTACCTTCAATTACGCAAACTACAAACCCCAATTCATCCCAACATCATTATTAATGACATCATCGGGTCATTAGGGTTAATCATATAATATTTTCATGATTTCATCAGATTCATGCATGACTACGATAATCAAGTGAACAATAAACAAATCCCATTCAATACTCAAGCCAATTTATGAAGAACATGCTATACTCATGCATTCCCAACATATGATCCATATTCCAAAAACAGCCCATTAATAAACCAATTAAATTCATAATCGCAGTAGATATTAGAATTTAAGAAAAATAGAGAAGAATTTACCCATTACACAAACCCTAGATCATGCTTTTCTAGATAAATTTAAAATTGGATTTTTATCGAAAATATTTTAGGGCACAAGGATGAAAGAATATCCTTGATGAAGTCCCGCATACACAGTAGGAGAAAATCCACTTGAAATCGCACATGAAACTTCTGCTGAAAATCCTTGAAGAATCCTTGAACTTAAAGAGGGGAAGAAGGGTTTGAGAGAGGATTTTAGAGAATGAGAGGTGGAGGCTTAGGAAAACCCTTAAAAACATCCCAAATAATACCCAAACGATGTCACTTTAAAAGCGGATGCATGGGATTTAACCAGCGCCCCACCGAAAAATCTAAAGCTTACTCGGCGGAACCAACGACCCTCGGGACGGGTCGTTGTCTCACCTGCTTGACCCATGTCACCAAGCTGTTGAATGCAGCTTTGGACCTCTTCAACTTTGCACTGGACCTCTTCAACTTTCAGCTTCTCAACCAACGACCGACAGCAAGGGTTGTTGTCACCTACAACGACCTGTTATAACATCATGTTGTCATCATTGGTCCTTCCTTCACCTTCCTACCAACGACCAATACAACAGACCGTTACAAGTTCAAATGGCCCGTTGTTTCCATCTATTGTTACCACTAGGGAAACCTAAGATCCAACCCACGACCACCTATGATGGCTCGTTGTTTCCCACAATGAGTCATTACATCGGTCTTGGTTTACACTGCCACCTGGGCTCCTCAAACCATGACTCACAACAACGACTCGTGGTTTCCAACCACGAGTTGTAACAACCTCCCGTGCTGCAACTTTTTCCCCATTTTCTGCAAATTAAATTTTTTAACCCCCGGGTCTACTCTTAGGAACTTCCGGGGTATTACAATATCTCCCCCTTGGGAACATTCATCCTTGAATGTTAGCTGAACATGCTGAGAAGATAGGGACAGAAATGATATCCAAATATCAATCACTCACAGCTAAACACCAACGGAGTATCTGTCTCCGGACCAACCTTATACACCAAATCTGATTATCCACCTCCTACATGCATACTATGGCTCAAGGGAAACCGAAGAACATGGAACCAACATAAAACTAGACAAAACGCCAAAAGAAAATTCTTTCCCCTTTTTATCTGGCACCGAACTGATACGGATTAAACTTTCGTTCTCAAATCGGTTCTCGATACTAAGATGGATTTCTCAATATTTAATCTAATTGAGAGTAAGGAATTTCAAGCACGAATCATTCCCGACATTTAAAACTGAGCACATACATGAGATAGCCTAGTTCTACTAAACTTACTAGGCAACTTTTATAGACTAAGTTCGAGCTGACATCGGAAAACATGAATTAACACACCTAAATGATTCATAACACAAAAATAAGCAATAAGGACTCATAGAGCAAGATTGGCATCACTGACTGAAATAGTTACTTCTAAACCTCGGGGATCTACACATAGGAATGGACACACCTTAACTCTGACTGAATTTATAAGGGAAAATTATCTAAACCTTGAAGAGATCGACATACTGCAACTTCTAGAGCTGGAACTTCTTATGAGCATTCTCAAGATCCAACTTATTTCACATATTCACTATCTCCCCCTTAGCTTAAAGTCAACATCCTAAGACTCCCGAATCTTTCTTCAAGTCAGTCTAAGCTACGAATTCTTAACTCCTCTTTCACTTCTAACCTTCACCGTGAGCCTTACACTAACAGCTATTCACATCACACACCAACAATCTTTTTTGGTAATCACAACTGAGCTTCTTATTCAATATAGAGATTGGCATCACATAAGGAATAACAAAAGATTCATAACATACCTGTGGCCACTACCGACGCTTTGCCCCTATCCTAATGGGCTGCTACGACATAGGAGCAGTTTTGATGATGCCCGCCACCTGGATTAGAGGATGCACCCTGCTGAAAAGGGCGGTCTATTGGAGCTGCTGAAGAGGTGGCCGAGAATCTACTCTCGACTCGTTTAGCCGCTTGCAATCCCGATTCTTATGCCCTACCTTGTCGCACCAAAAACAAACATCTGAGCCGGCCATGCATACTCCCAAGTGGTGCTTTCCGCAGCTCATACACAATGGGTACGTAATTTCCCTCACACTGGGCTGATATGGAGCACTGGTTGTTGAAGGTACTTGGGATGATGATTTCTGCTGGTAGTGTGAGGGATACCCACCACCAGACCTTAGCTGGGAAAACTCTAGACCTCTAGTCTTTGCCCTCTTGACCTCTCTCTCCTTTTCTTTCACCTGCTCTGCTTCCATCTGTCGAGAAAATATTACCAAGCGTGGGAAGTCTATGTCCCAATGCAACATGGCAGTCCTGCATTCTTTGACCCTGGAGTTTGACACCCCATTCACAAACCTACTCACTCAGGTCTGCTGGTCAGCTACCATTTCCGGCGCATACTTAGATAATCGAGTGAACTCCAGGGCGTACTCCTGGACAGTCATTTCATTTTGTTTCAAGTTAATAAACTCTGTCGCCTTTGCCTTCCTCAACTCCCGAGGGAAAAACCTATCCAAAATGTTGTCATAAATTCATCCCAACCTACAGGACCCGCCCCAACTTCCCGATTGTCCCTCCACTGATAGTACCAGATATAAGCAATTCCCTTTAACTGGTAGGAGGCTAGGTCTGCGGTCTCATTCCCCCTCACTCCCATGATGTGAGTAATCTTATGAATCTCTTCCAAGAACTCATATGGGTCCTCATCCACCTTTGACCCCAAGAATTTTGATGGGTTCATTCGAAGAAAATCTCTTATCCTTTTCACCACTTCATTTCCATTCTAAGAAGCACGGGCCACCGCCTGCTAGCTAATCTGAGCGATCAGGGCCTGCGCCAACATGTGAAAGGCTGCTCGGAGCTCATCATGAGTGACATGATCATCCATTAGTTCTGTCTGGGCTGGCGGTACCAGTTGATGGTCGTTACCACATCCTCTTCCATTCGCTCATCGGGGAGGCATTATCTACGAGCGCGTAAAGCACGAGTCAGGGGAAGGAACTGTTTAGAGCTTCATACTCCGCGCATGATAAGGATCATGAAGAAAAGGAAACATTCCTAAAACGTCTCATAGACTCTTCATCATAAGTGTGGCGCACTTCACACCCATGAAGAAGACTCTATGTAACGCGACTTTTAGATACCCTAGGACACTCTAAACCTTCGCTCTGATACAAAGTTTGTCACGACCCGAGTTCACACCCTAGTCGTAAAACGGGATAAAGAACCCCGAAAGGCTCCAAGTCGACCCATGGCATAATCATTGCATACACTTAACACTAGAAATGACTAACATCATAAATAAGTGGAAGACAATAATAAGAAGCTAATATAACCCATATAGAAATCTTAACAACACTTAAATACAATGCTGAATCTGTCTAAACAAGTCTGAAAGCCTTCTACTAACTAATGAGTTGCTGGGACAAGCCCCCATCTAACTCTCAAATTCTGAAAACTGAAACATAATAAAAATAAGAACATAAACCACGTCCTCGGAGGATGAGGACTCAGAACTAACATCTGGGAGAAGGAGAAGCATATCTAACCACGCGGCTGAACTTAGGGACCTGAATCTATATCATGAAATGATATAGAACAAAAGGCGTGCGGTCAGTACTTGGAATGTACTGAGTATGCCGGAAGCGTAAATACAACAACTCATAATATACACAATAGGGAAGTAATGTAAGAACTCATTAATAGTAATGTAACTGAAATGAGATACAACAATATTGTATGAGATTCACGTATTCATATCAATATAACCACAATATAAAGACATACATTATTATAATAACAGCGAATATGCAAAAGTTATGACTGGGAAAGATACAAAGATACAATGTCGTGACTAATATCAAAAGGGTCCCTGACTGTCCAAGGGGGAGTTCCTGACTGTCGAAGGGAGCATCCCTGACTATCAAAGGGAAAAACTCTCAGCTAAAGAGAATTCCTGATTGTCAAAGGGAGGGAAAGCTCTGATATAGAGAGTCACTGACTGACGAGAGAATTGATTCCTGACCAACGTAGGAAAAAGAGATACTCAACTGACTAGGGATGTGAGTCTCGACCAACTAAAAGAAGACATACTCCACTAACGACTAGGGATGTGAGTCTCGACTGACTAAGAGAAGACATACTCCACTAATGACTAGGGATGCCAGTCCCGACGACTAAGGCTTTCAGCTTCTCAACCAATAACTAACAGGACGGGTCGTTGTCACCTACAATGACCCGTTGTCACCACTGGTCCTTCCTTCACCTTCCTACCAATGACCAATACAACGGAACATTACAAGTTCAAACGGACCGTTGTTTCCATCCGTTGCTACCACCAGGGAAACTTGAGATCTAACCCACAACCACACATGACGGCTCATTGTTACCCACAATGAGTCATTACATCAGTCGTGGTTTACACTGCCACCCGGGCTCCTCAAACCACGACTCACAACAACGGCTTGTGGTTTCCAACAACGGCTCATGGTTTCTAACCACAAGTCGTTACAACCTCCCTTGCTGCAACTTTTTCCCTATTTTTTGTAGATTAAATTTCTTAACCCCCGGATCTACTCTTAGGCACTTCCGGGGTATTACAGGTCCTTTCTTTATGCCCCAAATATCCATCTAAATTTTCTTATCATCTCTAGTCCATATGTTTTCGAATGTGAATGAGTTTTTAGTCAAATTTCGTCAATATCATGTGAAATATCATTCATGCTAATTGTAGTTGTATTTCCAGTATTTTGTGACTATGTTGATGTTTGTTCCTTTAAATGGATTCTAGCCCTAGATTTTGAATGTAGTAAATCAGAGTCTTGCAAAATTGACTAGTTATTCATATTGGTAGATTCTATCAGTGTTTGGATTCCCATATCGTTAATATCAGTTGATTATCTTAGCCAGTTCATGCTAGTCCAGTTTCAGTCAGAATACTAGCCTACTGAGTATTTTCAGAAATGTTAGCTGATCAATTTGACTAGTCCTTTCTTGAGGTATCAGTGATGCCTCCCAGTTATCAGTTATTAGACTCAGATACCGGTTTGTTCTTTAGACGATTACTACGCTTCCATATAAGCAGCTCTGACCTGTCCTAGAATACCAGTTACAAAATTTGGTCTGATAAGAATCTCATGGTACTTCCAGATAAGTATCCTTGACTTAGTGTTGGAGCCCAGTTTCGAGCTATCAGCTTAGTAGTTAGACTAGGACTATCTAGTAGGAGTAGGACTTAGCACCGAGTGGATCGGGGTTCCAGCGCACCTAGGTTCCCAGAATTACATTGCCACCATAGGTTATTATATAGGCCCTATGGCCCCAGACTTGTGATCACCCAGCTTATGCCTTTATACCCTGGCAAGGTATATTGTGTATACATCGGACTCCATGTTTAGCTTATGTGGTTATATGTCGATTATAGACTCTCCCACTAGTCAGTACAATTTCAGTTTAGCTCAGCTCAGTACAGTTTCAGATTTACTCTTTCAGTTCAGTTCAGTATAGTTAGCTCAGATCAGTATCTCAGATTCAGGGCATGTTTATGATCATCAGGCAAGGTCATTACTTGACCATATCAGTTATATATATAGTTTTTCTATTTTCATTATTTCAGTTGGTCATTTCATGTCATTTCAATTCAGTTATTCATTTCTACATGTTTATATTATCTCTCACTTACTCAGTACATTCCATGTACTAACGCATACCTTCTATGTTGTATATCATATAATGATACAAGTGCAAGTTCTCAGCCTCAATATCGTTAGATGATTTCCTTCCGGTGATATCAGCAGCTCTAGTTGGTGAGTCCTCATCTTTCGAGGATGATATTTTATTATTCAGTTATTTCTTTCAGTTAGACTTTAGAGTTAGCTAGGGCTTGTCCCAAAAACTCATCATTTGTAGATGGCTTTCTGACATAGACTCAGATACTCAGTTTTGCTTTCAGATATATGAATTTTTATCAAACTATCTTTCTTAATGAGTTTATTATTTAAGCTTCTGCATATGTTTACTCAGTTTACCAGTGTTATGAGAGACCATGTCTTCACTTGGAGTTACTTGTGACTCATTAACCACATCATAAAATTCCTCTATGGACAAGTATCACAAACAAGTTGATAATTAGAAGCTTCAAATGACAATGTACTATTATTCACATCAGAAGTGTTAACACTAGGTGGACACAAATCGGTCTTACAAAAAAAATTGATTCGGTCATCAAAAGGATAAACTAGTGTTTGGGCACTCTCAGCATCTACGTTATCAAGACATGGAAGAGAATCATTAAGCACACAAGAGATAAGCTATCACTAACACTATGTTTATTGAAAATATTTTAAGTGTTAGGTTTAGCAATTATACCTTGACGTTCACAAGAATGATCATCTATAGCCTCACTTATAATGTATCGCCTCATTAGATATAATGGAATAGTGAGCTCCCCTTCTTGAGGCATATTCTTGATTACCAAAGCCCGCTTGGCTAGTCCACAAGGAACACCAACATCATCACCATCCCCACACTCCTCATCAACTACAATATCACCCTCTACTTGGGGGTCATTAATGTCAACCCCAACATCAACATCATCACAAAAATAAAAACCATCAGCCAACACAATGAATGCCCTCCGATTGGGGCACTCACTCATCTTATGACCAAAACCTTGACATTTATGACATTTAAGAGAGCGAGAAGTGTTACCTCCTTCCTTGGGATGAAAAATGGGAGTGTACCGCTCCATTTGATTGCTTTTGACAATTGGCCTCTTGACATCTTGTATGGTACCCTTGTCCTTTTGCCAATTGGAAGAAGAAGTTCCTACAACTTTATTGTATTTTCAAGTACCTTTTAAACCTGTTGATTTATCAAACTTCTCCTCTTGGAGCCCCACCTCTATGTCAATAGCCGCCTCAAGAGTTTCATCAATATCACAATAGTGGTGGAATCTCACACGGGAAGCAATCTCCTTAATCAACCCGACTCTAAATGGAGTCATAGCATTCAAAGGATCTTCATCAAAATCAACCCGTATTTTCAAGAGTTGGAACTCATAATAGTATTGCTTTACACTTTTGGTGCCTTGTTGTAAAGTAAAGATCTTCTTGAGTTGCACTTGGAAGTACCTCTCAAAAACATACTTCCACCTTAAAATTGCTCTCAACTCTTCCCAAGGCGGGGTGGGAGACAAACCATGCATCCGTCGTGCCTTGACTTGAGTTTTCCACCATGTAGAAGCAAAGCCCTCAAATTGAGCAATGGCATAAGATGCCTTCTGGACATCGGACATCTCATTTTTCAAAAAGATCCTATCATATTGCATCACCCAATCAAGAAATTTATCTGGGTTGCTTTCACCCTTGAATGAAGGAAGAGTCACTTTGATGGTGTTAGGACTCATGTACCGACCTCCAATGTTGACATTGGACTCATAAACCCCACAAGTATCCTCAACATAGAACTCATCTTTGTACAACCGCCTACCACGTTGACCATCTCTTTGGCAATCACCTCCATTTCTACCCATGTGATGGATAGGACCATGTCGACCTCCTTTTCAAAGGTGAGGACCTTGAAAGTTCATTTGTGGCCCTCTCAAATGGTTGTGGTAATCATTGGGAACATCATAAAACTCCTCTTAGAACTCCTCATGGAATTCACCATCCAAAGGATGGGCATTTCTGTTTGGACGGACATTTCGAATTGGAAGACAGGTATTTGGTGGAGGAAAAGGCATATGTGGATGTGGTGGAGGAGCATATGGTGGTGGTGGAGGAACATATGGTTGTGGTAGAGGAACATATGGTAGGGTAGTAGTAGGTAATGGGGTGGTAGAATATGGTAGGGGAGTGGTGGAGGTGAGGTAGAATATTCTATGAAAAGTTTGTGGTGAAATTGGGGAAGAGGAGTCATGACGAACTCCACTTTTTTGTCCATGGTGATAGAAAGGAGTAGCGTCTCTATTCCATGATTCAAGGTCCAAAATATGATTTTCCAAGTTATCCATCCTCCCTTACATACGGAAAGATAAGAGGTTATCATGTTCACCACATCATGCAAAGTGGGTTCCTGGTGGGCACCCTATTCACCTAATCTTGATTGGCCATCGTACCTATGGAAAACAAAAAACAAAGCAAGCAACTCGTTACGCTAGTGAAAAAAATTCAAACTCGCCCAAGAAATGCTCACCTTAGATGCTTCACAATTGCCACGGCCAAAGATTGTAGCTTGTGTAATTCATTGAGTTTCAAGTGGCCAAGCTCAACTTGAGGTCTAGAATGGATACTTCTTGACTCAATGAAGGAAGGCACAAGCTAACAAGATGGAATCAAGAAAATTCATAGAGAATAGAGAAAAAAAAGATAGAAGAAGAAGCACGAAAAAAATCAGACTAAACAAAACTAACAAAAAGTAGGTGAAGTACTTGATGTTAGTAGTTTCAGAAATTAAAAGAGATGAAAAAGATGAAGAACTACTTAAACAACTAACTAAATCTGTTAATTAGATTTTAAATAGTGTAGAAATCGAAAGAAAAATGAGTTCGCAAAAAGAACCTCAAATTGATACCAAATGATACAAGAAAAATTAAAAGATAAATAAAGGATAACTAACTTAACATAAAATTGGAAGGAAAGCAACCCTTGTAAAGAAACAAGGATCTCAAATCCGCAATTCCACAAGTACCAAGTTCTTAGAAAGACCTTAAGGGAGATTAATTATCCTTGCAATCCTCCTCTCTACACAATTAACAATCTAAGGCTGGGCAAAAGTTTAGCAATCTACTACACTCAAAATATGGTTTGTTCAAAGTCATCAAAATTCACTCATGAGAATTACAAAAACTCCTATATATACTAAATAAGGAAAAGAAGAGACTATTACAAATATGCCTTAATGAGTAAGGGCTTTGTTTGATTCTCTTCCTTTTTCTTGAAATCAATGAATGGACATTTGCAATATTAACCATCTTCTTTATCAACATGACCACCTTGCGCTTTCGTCCATCCTTCACCCTCCCAATCTATCATCCATATATAGGCACCTTGGATTGCATCAACGAGAAAGGACTATCTGACTCATGATGATACAAGAAAAGTAAAGGATAGATAAAGGATAACTAACTTGACACAAAATTTGAAGGAAAAACAACTGTTGTTAAGAACAAGGACCTCAAATCCGTAATCCAACAAGAACCAAGTTCTTATAAAGACCTCAATGGAGATTAATTACCCTTGCAGCCCTCCTCTCTACACAATTAACAATCTAAGGCTAGGCAAAAGCTTAGCAATCTACTACACTCAAAATATGGTTTGTTCAAAATTATCAAAAATTCTTTATGAAAATGACAAGAACTCCTATTTATTCTAAGGAAAAGTAGAGACTATTACAAGTATGCCCTTAATGAGTAAGGGCCTTGTTTGGTTCTCTTCCAGTTTCTTGGAATCAAAGAATAGCCATTTGCAACATTAGCCCATCTTCTTTATCAACATAGCCACCTTGTGCTCCCGTCCATCCTTTACCCTCCCAAGCTATCATCCATATATAGGTACCTTGGTTTGGATCACTCTCCCCTTCTTGAAAAGGATTAGTCCTCGAATCTAGACTTGGTTCGAGCATAGAGAAGACAAACAACAACAAGGACCTCATAGCATGAGGGTTAGCAAAAATTTAATTAGGCCAAACCAACACACATATAATCAAATGGCCACCTGGGTCAAAAAGGAAACGATATCCATCCATTTTGGTCAAACCCACAACCAATCATCTCAATAAAACCCCTTTTCTCACAAGGCATGATCTCAAAACAACCATGAAATCATCATAAGCAAAGAGATAATAAAGGAAGGTGTCTGATAAAGCAATTTTATTCATAGTGTTCCCAGAGGTAAGATCACTGATAGATATAAAAACATCATCAAGCACATTATCAAGAATTGGGACACTCAAAGAAGAAGTACCTATTTCATTATAAACATCACTTTCTTTGTCAACATTTCATAGAGGGTTATCATACAAGGTATATCCATGGATAATAGCTACACCACTATCATGTTGAACAACACTATGCTCGACATTAGAAGAGATCTCATCATCATCATATAAGACATTGTTCTTTAAGAGAGAAAAATAAAATAAAGATGAAGAGTCAAAGCATGCAATATCATTCTCAAAAAGATCAGTGCCATTATTCATAGAATTTTCATTCACATAACTTCTATGAGCAAAACAAGTTATAGGATCCAAAAGGAAGATGCTCAAAGAGTCATGCTTTTTAAAATGATCAACTTCATCCCATCATCACTAAATTGAGACTCATTAACCAGATCAAAAAATTCCTTAATTAGTGGACAAGTATCACAAACAAGTTGATCATTACAAGCTTCACATGACAATGTACTATCATTCACATCGCAAGTGTTAACACTAGGTGGACACAAATTGGTCTTGCAGGAAGAATCAATTTGATCATCAAAAGGATGAACTAGTGTTTGGTACTCTGAACATTAGCATTATCAAGACATGGAAGAGAATCATTAAGAACACAAGAAGATAAGCTATCACTAACACTTTATTCATTGAAAATATTTGAAGGGTTAAGTTTAGCAATTATACTTTGACGTTCATAAGAATGATCATCCCTAGCTTCAGTTATCATGGGTCACCTTATTAGATATAATGGAACGGTGAGCTCCCCTTCTTGAGGCATATTCTTGATTACCAAAGTCCGGTTGGCTAGTCCAAAGGAACACCAACATCATCACCATCCCCACACTCCGTATAAACTACAACATCACTCTCCACTCCTTCCTATGGAGGAAGAATTGGAGTGGACTGCTCCATTTGATTTCTTTCAACAACGGGCCTCTTGACATCTTACATGGTACCCTTGTCCTTTTGCCACTTGGAAGAAGAAGTTCCTCCAACTTTGTTGTAGTTCCAAGTAACTTTGAAACCCCTTGATTTGTTAAGCTTCTCCTCTTGGAGACCCACCTCTATCTCAATAGAAGACTCAAGATTTTTATCGATATCACTATAGTGGTGGAGTATCATGCGGGAAGCAATATCCTTACTTCACCCAGCTCTAAACCGAGTCATAGCAGTCAAAGGATCTTCATCAAAATCAATCCACATCTTCAAGAGTAGGAACTCATCATAGTATTGCTCTACACTTTTGGTGCCTCGTTGTAAAGTGTAGATCTTCTTTAGTTGCTTTTTGAAGTACCTTTGGAAAACATACTTCTGCCTCTAAATTGCCTTCAACTCTTCCCATGGTGGGGTGGGAGACAAACCATGCATCATTCGTTCCTTAACTTGATTTTCCCACCATGTGGAAGAAAAACCCTCATATTGAGCAATGGAATAAGACGCCTTCTGAACATCGAACATCTCATTTGTCAAGATGATCCTATCACATTGCATCACCCAATTAAGAAATTCATCTAGGTTGCTTTCACCCTTGAATGAAGGAAGAGTGACTTTGATGGTGTTAAGACTCATGTACCGACCTCTAATGTTGCTATTGAACTCATGAACCCCATAAGGATCATCAACATAGAACTCATCTTTGTACAAGCGACTACCACATTGACCATCTTTTCGACAATCACCTCCATTTCTACCGATGTGATGGATAGGACCATGTAGACCTCCTCTTCCAAGGTGAGGACTTGAAAGTTCATGTGTGGCCCTCTTAAATGGTTGTGGTAATCATTGGGAACATCATCAAACTCCTCTTGAAACTCCTCATGGAATTCACCATCCAAAGGCTGGGCATTGCGGTTTGGACGGACATTTCAAATTGGAAGACGGGTATTTGGTGGAGGAAAAGGCACATGTGGGTGTGGTGGAGGAGCATATGGTGGTGGTGAAGGAACATATGTTTGTGGTGGAGGAACATATTGTATGGTAGTAGTAGGTAATGGGGTGGTAGAAGATGGTAGGGGAGCGATGGAGATGGGGTAGAATATTCTATGAAAATTCCATAGTGAAATTGGGGAAGAGGAGTGATGAAGAACTCCACTTGTTTGTCCATGGTGATAGAAAGGAGTAGAGTGTCTATTCCTTCATTCAAGGTCCAAAAAATGATTTTCCAAGTTATTCATCCTCCCTTCCGTACGGGAAGATAAAGCAGTTACTATGTTCACCACATCATGCAAAGTGGGTTCCCTGATGGGCACCCTATTCACATCTTCTTGATTGGTTATCGTACCTATAGAACACACAAAAATACAAAGAAAAAAAAATCAGTACATTATTAAAAATAATTCACACTCGCTCAAGGAATGCTCACATTAGATGCTGCATAATTTACATGACCAATGATTGTATCTTGTGTAATTCATTGAGTTTCAAGTGGCCAAGTTCAACTCAAGGTCTAGAAAGGATTCTTGTTGACTCAATGAGTAAAGGCCCAAGCTAACATGATGGAATCAATAAAGTTCAACGAGAATAAAGAAAAAAAAGGTAGAAGAAGAAGCACAAAAAATTCGGACTCAAAAAAATTAAGTAACAAAAAGTAGGTGAAGTACTTGATGTTAGTAGTTTTTGGGAATTAAAGAGATGAAAAAATGAAGAACTAATTAAAAAAATAACTAAATGTGTTAATTAGATGTTAATTAGTATATAAATTGAAAGAAAAATGAATTTGGAAGAAGAATCATAAAGTTTGGACACTTAGAAAAAATTTAGGGTCCAAAATTTTCCAACACTTAGAAAATTTTTGGTAAAAAGACAGATATCTGCTCTCTGGAAGTGAGACTCACATGCCAGAAGTGAGAGTGGGGAAGGCTGGAGTTGCTTCAGCTGATGTGGCTGTTGGGTTGACTGCTTTGTTGGCAGTCCAGTGATAGATATCTGCTTGACTGGGTGCTGACATGGCTAATGATGTGGCGTCCACGTGGATTTTTCATTTCTTTTAAAAATCTATTGTTTTTCAATTTTGAATTTTTTTCAACTAATAATTTCCACAAATTGACCGATTGACATATTTTTCACAAAATTAAAAGGAAGAAATGGATCGAAAGTACCTTTGTATTCTTCTTCACCTTGAATATATAAATATCTTCAAGAACTCCAAGAACATGAAGAACAAAACTCTTAATCAAAACTTCTCCAAATAAACCTAAAATTTATGATAATGTTCCCCTTCATGTAAAGAATAAACTCCAATTAAAATTAAGCATCAATTTAATCTCAATCAACAAGACCCAATTGTAATTTTCATAAAGTCTTCAAACCTTCAAAGTCTTCTCTGGTGGAAGCTTCTCTACAACTCCAAATCGCTTCAAACTTTAGGATTATGTCCTCCTTGATGTAGAGAACAAAACCCAATAAAAATTAAGCCACAAATCTAGATCCACCAATGAAACCCAATTGTCAATTTCTTCAAGTCTTCAAGCTCCAAAGTCTCCAATGGTAGAATCAATTTTCAACTCAAATTTCAAGAGAGATCCTAAGATTTAGACTCAAAAAAATACTAGGGAACAAGAATATAGTGTCAATAACACAAGAAAAAACAAGAAAAAAATCTTTGGAATTTTTTTTTTTGAATTTTGAAGGAATTTTGAATTTTTTTTTGAATTTTTTTATTTAATACCTAAATCCCAAGATTAGTATTGTAAGAACAACACTAATTCTAGCTCTGATACAAAATAATACAAGAAAAAGTAAAGGATTGATAAATGATAACTAACTTGACACAAGATTGGAAGGAAAAGCAACCCTTGTTAAGAAACAAGGACTTCAAATTTGCAATCCAACAAGCACGAAGTTCTTAGAAAGACCTCAAGAGAGATTAATTACCCTTGCAACCCTCCTCTCTACTCAATTAAAAATCTAAGGCTAGGCAAAAGCTTAGTAATCTACTACACTCAAAATATGGTTTGTTCAAAGTCATCAAAAATTCTTTATGAAAATTACAAGAACTCTTATTTATACTAAGTAATGAAAAGTAGAGATTATTACAAATATGCACTTAATGAGTAAGGGCCTTGTTTGGTTCTCCTCCCTTTTCTTGAAATCAAAGAATGGTCATTTGCAACATTAGCCCATCTTCTTTATCAACATAGCCACCTTGCGCCGCCGCCCATCCTTTATCGTTCAAAGATATCATCCATATATAGGCACCTTGGATTGCATCACACGATCTTGAGGTGGCGATGGTAGTATTTTACTTAAAATTTGGAGGCACTACCTTTATGGAATTCACATGGATGTTATTACTGACCATATGAGCCTATAGTATGTGTTCAGTCAGAAGGACTTGAATTTGCATAAGAGAATATGGCTAGAATTATTAAAGCATTATGACATGAATATGTTGTATCACCCTGGAAAGGCCAATGTAGTGGTTGATGCCCTTAGCAAGATGTCTATGGGGAGTGTTGCTCATGTTGAGAAGGGTAAAAAGGAGTTGGTGAAGGATATTTACAGACTAGCCCGGTTAGGGGTCCAGTTGGTTGATTCAGCAGAAGGTGGAGTTGTAGTTCCGAGTTGGTCAGAATCCTCCATGTTGGTGGAGGTTAAGTGAAAGCAGGATGAAGACCCAATCCTACTCAAGTTGAAGGAAAGTGCTGAAGGATTCTCCAAAGGGGGAGATGGTGTGCTCTGTTACAAGAGCGGGTTATTTGTTCCCAATATAGATGATTCAAGACAATGGATACTAATGAAAGTTCACAGCACTAGGTATTCTATCCACTTAGGTGCCACAAAGATGTACCGTGATCTACGAGAAGTCTACTGGTGGAGTGGGATGAAGAAGGACATTGCAGAAGCTGTGGATAAGTGTCCAAATTGCCAACTGGTGAAGGTTGAACATCAGAGACCTCGAGTAGGACTCAGGATATTAGCATTCCTACATAAAAGTGGAAAGAAGTTAACATGGATTCCATTACAAGTTTACCTCATACACGCCGACAGCAAGACTCAATTTGGGTGGTTGTACATCAGATGACTAAGTCAACACATTTTCTACCAGTTAACACCACAGATTCAGCAGATGATTATGCTAGACTATACATCTAGATCGATAGGAAGGGTTGTAGCACAAAATGTATATTGATGTCCAAGAAATATCTTTCTTAATTTGTCCTTGAGTTTTGAAGGATCAAACAAGTCTTGATTGTTGAATATTATTTTGTTAATTCAAGAAGTGTGATTTCTTCTACAAATTTTTATAGGTTTATAATTATGATTTCATCGATGATTGTTATTTAATTCTTCAAGCATCAGTAGCTAAATCTCATAACTAGGGTGGTGGGAACCATGACAAAGTTCTTAATGATTCTTTAATGAGGTTTATGCAAGTATTGTTCTTTCCTTCATTTTAATTTTTTCTTAATGGTTGAAAATGTTAGAATTCACCTTATTCTTACTCACCGGACCAAGGGGGTAATGAATGAGAAAAGTGATTAACAATAAATATTTGAGGCTATCAACCATCATCTAATAGCTTGACCTTATCCTGGAATAGCTAATCCGAGAGCAAAGGTAAGGGTTCGGAATTTACAATAATTTAAACGGTCAGATATTAGACAATCTTAAAAAGAGTTAAAAGTATAAAAATGTTTGTCGCTCTATAGGGATAGCATTACGATATTATGAATCGTGGCCTTCAACCTTAGCAACAAGTTAATTGGAGGTTGATCTTAAGTTGAAAGTATAATAATATATTTTAAGAGATTAAATAAATATTTGAATTTTAAAACATAAGCAGATAAATATCTAATATATAAATACACATAATCACTTTTGAAAACTTACAAGATTGACTCAAATGAGCAGGAAGCATGATTCTATCTAGGTAATAGTAGATAGATTGACTAAATCAACTCACCTTTTGCCAATTAGGATGACTTATGCCGTAAAGGATTATGCCAGGTTGTATATAGAGGTGATAGTTCGCCTACATGGCATCCCCTTATACATTATTTCTAATAGAGGTGCTCAGTTCACAACAACTTCTGGAAGTCTTTCTAGAAAGGACTAGGCACTCAGGTAAGCCTCATTACCACATTTCATCCTCAGATAGACGGCATTTACGGTGTTTCTTTTACCTTTTCAAATTTTTTTCTCCTTGTTTGTCTGAATAATTTAGATCTTTTAATTAATAATGTCCTTGTCCTTCTAATTATCTGTGTATTTAATAAATAAATTGATATTGCTTAATCACCTAGTATCACTTTAAAAATAGTTTAAATACAACTTACTTCTTCATTTTGAACAAAAAATATTTTTTTATGTTTAGTAAATAAGGGCGTTTAAAGTTGTTTTTCGCTTAATTTTTAAGTTTTTAGTGTGTCAATTTTTTTCATTGAGATACTCATTTGTCTAAAAATGAATTGCATATGTTTAAATAGGAAATAATTTAATTGTTATTTTGTCATATAGCTTTGCATTAATTT
>JACEIK010001660.1:248029-259676 GCA_018107945.1 Datura stramonium | reverse complement strand
CTAAGGATAGTAATAAATGGTATCCAACTACGCCTTATGAAATTCATAAATGCACCCCAACTGCTCCCAATAAAACACTCTTATTACTCTAAATTCAATACTACTTCTTCTAGTATAAGTAAATCACCCATCTTGCCTCATTTTCCCATCTTTGCAACACACACACACACACACACGACAAAAAAGAAAACTTATAAGCCATGGCAAAGGAGGAAATCGCCGTTACAAATGTGAAAGTCTTGAAAAGAACCAACGTGAAGCCTCAAAAACCACTAGGGAAAAAAGAGTGTCAATTGGTAACATTTGATCTACCTTACTTATCTTTTTACTACAACCAAAAGTTGATGATCTACAAAGGGGTTGAAAACTTTGAGGAAACGGTGGAAAAGTTGAAAGATGGGCTGGCCTTAGTGTTGGAAGATTTCTATCAACTTGCTGGGAAATTGGGAAAAGATGAAGAGGGAGTTTTCAAGGTGGAATATGATGATGACATGGATGGAGTGGAGGTCATTGTGGCTGCTGCTGATGGGATTGAAGTTGCACATCTGACTGATGAAGAAGGCACCACCAAATTCCTGGACTTGATTCCTTGTAACAAAATCTTGAATTTGGAAGGCCTTCATAGGCCTCTCCTCGCCGTGCAGGTAAAACAAATATATTTACACAATCAGATCATACATAACTCAGTAGTAAAAGTGATAATTAATCTGCTAAAAGAATTACTATGCACATAGTATAAATTGTGTCCTAATTTATTGTTATTTTGGCTAATCTTTATGCACCACATAATAGTTCACATCAACGTATATTTAGTGCATCTTTTAAGTGGTTCGGAGGTCTGGCACAGAAATTAGTAAATGCAATTATAATGTACTTTTACTGACAAAGGAAATGACACTGTATCAGAATCGTTTCACAAAGTTTTTTCAATAAGTCCCAAGTTATAAGCTATAGTCGATATGAAAAAGAATTATTCCGTCCTTGTATGAAAAAAATATTTATTTCACAATTTAGTGGATTCAAACTTTGTGAACTCAAAAGTGTAAAATATGAATCTGCTAAATGGTGAGATAAAATAAACCTCACACAACTACCGTCAATTATGTGAAATATGCATATATTTAAAAAATTTCGTCCATATGCTAAAACTCAAAGCTTGCTTATATATAAACAAGTTAACTCGTTGAGCTAGATCGTGGTGTAAGAATCGAAATATTTATATGCTTTAATATTTTGGATTCTGCATTTACCCACTGTAATCTGATTAACACTTTTGAGTTACCCATCCTGTTATTAAGATTACCAATTTAGAGTATATACTTCTTACAGCAAATTAACTTAAATTGATCTGATTAATTAATGAATATTTTGTCATTTTGTGTTGCATTTAATTTCAACTGAAAAAAATGCAGCGTAGCAGTAGTGAGTAGTAATTAATTGATTGGACCCATTTGATCACTTATTTTGTGGTCTCTGGCCAACTGCTTACAGCTCACCAAGCTCAAGGACGGGCTGTCCATGGGATTAGCATTTAATCATGCGGTGCTGGACGGTACTTCCACGTGGCACTTCATGACCTCCTGGGCCCAGCTCTGCTGTGGGTCCACCTCCATTTCGGTACCGCCTTACCTCGAACGAACCAAGGCTCGTAACACCCGAGTCAAGCTCAACCTCTCCAAGCCATCCGACGCACCGGAACATGCCAAGTCAGCAACCAACGGCGACGTCACCGCCACCGTGGACCCGCCCCTCCTCGAGAGGGTCTTCAAGTTCTCCGAGTCAGCAATTGATCAGATCAAGGCGAAGGTCAACGCGAACCCGCCGGAGGGATCGGCCGCCCCGTTCTCCACGTTCCAATCGCTCTCCGCACACGTGTGGCTAGCCGTGACACGTGCCCGCGAACTCAAGCCAGAGGACTACACAGTCTACACCGTCTTCGCCGATTGCCGGAAGAGGGTGGACCCCCCGATGCCGGAGAGCTACTTCGGAAACCTGATTCAGGCGATTTTCACGGTGACGGCGGCGGGATTGCTGCTCGCACACCCGATTGAGTTCGCGGCGGGGATGATACAGCAAGCGATTGTGAAGCACGATGCGAAGGCAATTGAGGAACGGAACAAGGAGTGGGAAAGTAGCCCGAAGATCTTTCAGTACAAAGATGCCGGAGTGAATTGCGTGGCCGTCGGAAGCTCGCCGAGGTTTAAGGTGTACGACGTGGATTTTGGATGGGGGAAGCCGGAGATTGTGAGGAGTGGATCGAACAATAGGTTTGATGGGATGGTGTATTTATATCCGCAGAAAAATGGAGGAAGAGGCATTGATGTGGAGATTAGCTTGGAAGCAAATGCAATGGAGAGGTTGGAGAAGGATAAAGAGTTCTTGGTGGAAGCTTAATTAATTTGCTATAGCCTATAAATGACTTGTATGTTCTTTTTATTTTATGTTGTTTATTGTTTTCTCATGTTCATGCTTCTCTTTATGTTACCGATTATAGTTAGTTATAAAAGTTGTTAGAATTAGTGAAGAGGCACATGTAGTGCACGTGGTTAAAGCTATTAGAGTGTAGCTATATATGTGTAATTCCACGGTTGTATTGAATATAATAAGATTAAAAAAAGAATTTCTTCCCTCTCTAAAGTCTAAATAGCTCTCTCAGATTGAATTCCAGTTCACCATCAATGTTGAGATGTAGGACCTAGATTCAGAAAATTAATATGGTATCGGAGCAACAATCTAGACATTAGAGTTATGATCAAATTCTATAATAATTTTTCTGCAAAAGTAAAAGTGAATGAAGTATCCATGCTAGATCACAATCATCCACTCTACCTTCAAGCCTCATATGCTCCAATAGTAGTATCGATATAAACGATGCTAACAGGGCCAATAAATTACACCCTGTGGAGTAGATCGATGGAGTTAGCCCTTAGGGGTAAATTAAAGGTAAGCTTGGTTTTGTTAATGGAGATTGTCTGTAGAGTTCATATAACGGGGAATTGGTAGAACAGTAGGAAAAATGCAACGCGATAGTGATATCCTGGATAACATCTACAGTTGCGTCAAATGCTAAAAGAATTTGGAAAGATTTTATGGAGAGACTTAACAGGACTAATTTAATTGGAGTTTATCATCTCTGGACGAAAATTGTTAACCTAAGGCAGGGAACAGAGTCAGTAATTGTGTATTATTCCAAGTTGAAAGAAATATGGGATGAAAATGATGTCATGATTCCCCAGCCTGGATGCATTTGTACAGATTCAGTGCCCTATGTAGATCATTTGAAGCCTCAAAGATTGATCAAATTTCTTATGGGATTAAATAAGTCATATAGCATCATTAGGAGCAACATTCTATCTGCAAGGCCAACAGTTACAGTAAATGAAGCTTATGTTATTGTAACTCGGGAAGAAAGCCAGAGATCTTTAGGAGTAGGAGGTACAAGCAAGGATTCTTTGACCATGTTGGCTGGAAGAACACCACTATATAAGCCAAAGAAATTTGGGGAAGTATGTCACCATTGTGGTTTCCAAGGGCATTTTATGGATGATTGCAACAGGTTGGTTGATTATCCACCTGATTTCAAAAGCAAGAGGAAGCCTGGTGATCAAGGTCGATACAAGCCTATACATAAGGACAAACATATAGGAGGCTACTATCTCACAAAAGAACAATATCAACAATTGATAGCAAAACATGAAAGGCCTTTTACAAGTACTTGCTCTTTCAATATGGCAGGTATGAAATCCTTGCATGATTGGATAGTTGAAACACGTGCCTCGCACCATATCACACACTGTAAGGAGCTCTTAACAACACTTAAAAGGCTTAAACGATTATCAAAGTAAGAAACAGGTGCCTACTGGAGGTAAATGTCATATAGAACACACGAGGAATGCCAGGATACTGGAGAATCAAAACATACAGAATGTATTACATGTGCCAGATTTCAAATTCAACTTACTCTCAGTGTCTAAACTAACTAAAGAGTTGCAATGTTCAGTTCCTTTTTTTCTTGACTACTGTTGATTTCAGACACTCTATACTGAAATAGTAATGGGATTGGTCGAGAAAGAAATGGTCTCTACATCCTTAGAAAAAAGATAAAGCCTATAATAAGTGCAACAACTTGCAAAGGAGATGATAGTGGAATACTATGGCATATGAGACTTGGCTATCCTAGATTTGGAGTTATGAAGAATATACCATCCATTAGACAACTTGTCAATTTGCAGAATAATTGTGAAGTCTGTCCATTAGCCAAATAACATAGATTGAAATTTTCTGTAAGTGACAGCTTTATTGATAATGTGTTTGATTTAGTACATATGGATGTGTGGGGACCTTTCAAGACTTCCACTCATGATAGAAAGCATTGTTTTGTTAGCATTATTGATGACTGTAGCAAATACACATGGATCTGTTTAATTTTATCTAAATGTGAAGTGTTTGTTATGTTGAAAGATTTTCTCTTGCTTTGGTTTCTACACAGTTTGTTATGTCTGAAAATCTTAAGGTCTAATAATAGAACAAAGTTTTTCAATTGTCAGTGCAATGAATTTTTTGCTTTCAAAGGGATAATACATCAAAATAATTGTGCCAATACTCCAAAACAGAATGACACAGTGAAAAGAAAACATAAACGTATTTTGAAAGTTGCTAGAGCTTTAAGATTTCAAAGTTCTTTGCCCCTTAGTTTTTGGGGAGATTGTGTTATGACTACTGTATATTTTATCAACAAGTTGCCTTCCAAAGTATTGAAATGTAAGATACCTTTTGAGATTCTTCACAAAAGAACACCTACTTTAGATCACTTAAGGGTGTTTGGATCACTTTGCTATGCTAACGCAAACTGCAAAAGGGGTCAAATTTACTGCTAGAGCTAGAATATCAGTCTTTGTTGGCTATTCAGAAACTCAAAAAGGGTACATATTGTATGATCTTGAGGATAAGGTGTTTTTTTATTAGCAGGGATATAATGTTCAAGGAACATATATTTCCTTTCAAAGACCAGCAACCATAGGCACCAAAGGAGCTCACAGATATGTTTGTTACTGTTGTTTTTGATGACTTATCCCATAGTGATAACTCTAGCTTCCTTCATAATCATAGGATGATGAGCTTATGGAGTCGCATTAAGATACTGATAGCAGTATTTTAAATATATCTGAACCCCATTCTGCAGAAACTTTAGAGGAAACAACACAGGAACCTCTCATGGAGCAATTAATTATTGAGGTTCCAGTAGAAAATGCAGAAATATTGCCACAACCTTCTGTTCAGAGAGACCAACGGTCTGCTAGACTCTCTAGGGTACTCAAACCACTAGTTTGGCTTAGAGATTTCATTACTCCAGCTAAGTCCTCTAATATTTTCTTACATACTATGTCCACTCATGTTTCCTACTATTATCTACCCAAGTCCTATCAAGCTTACTCGGGGTATTTATCAGTAGAGATAGAGCCAAGAACTTCCATGAAGCATCTAGGAATTCTCACTAGATGAAAGTAATGCAAGATGAGATAGATCCTCTAGAAGCTAATCACACTTGGAAGCTGACCACTTTGCCAGTTAGGAAGCAGACCATTGCGTCCAAATGGGTGTATACTTAGCTTAAGTACAAGGCTAATAGAGAGCTATGTAAATACAAAGTTAGATTGGTAGCTAAGGATTACGATCAAAAGGAGGGGTTGTACTATCATGAAACTTTTTCTCCTGTTGTAAAAATAGTGATTGTCAGGACAGTCATTGCAGTGGCAGCTTCTAAGGATTGACCCCTATACCAAATGGATGTGAACAATGCTTTCCTCCAAGGTGACTTGCTTGAAGAAGTCTACATGACTTTACCTCAAGGTTTTCACAGACAGGGGGAGCAGATTGTCTGTAAATTTTTAAGTGCTTATATGGGCTAAAGCAAGCATCAAGACAGTGGAATATTAAATTATCCACCATGCTAGTTGAAGCTAGCTATAGCCAAAGTCCACATGATCATTCTTTTTTCACCAGACACAAAGATAACAATATTATGGTAATCTTGATATATATATATATATGTGTGTGTGTGTGATTTGCTTATAACTGAGAGTGATAAGAGGCTTATTGATGAAGCTAAACGGACTCTACATAGCAATTTTAAAGTGAAAGATCTAGACATACTCAGATATTTCTTAGGGATTAAAGTGTTGAGATCAAACAAAGGAGTTCTTCTCAACCAAATAAAATATGCACTAGAGTTAGTAGCAGATTTATGGTTAAGTGATGCTAAGCCAACCTCAACTCCGTTAGAGTTTAATCTCAAGCTCACCTCAGTTGAATATGATCAACATATGGGGAACAAAGATGATCCATGCCTAGATGACATTACACCCTATTAGAGACTAGTTAGTAAACTAATCTACCTCATTATTATAACAAGATCGGATATCAGCTTTGCAGTACAAGCGCTCAGCCAATTCATGCAGCATCCAAAGAAGTCTCATTGGGATGCAGCCTTAAGAGTGGTGAGATATGTGAAGAAAGCACCAGACCTTGGGATACTACTGGGAAGAGGTATTATTACTGAGATTACTATCTACTGCGACTCAGATTGGACTTTCTGCACAAATACTAGAAGATCAGTGACAGGTTATGTGATACAGCTTGGTGGATACTTGATATATTGAATATCAAAGAAAAAACCTACTGTGAGCAGGAGCTCAGTAAAAGCATAATATAGAAGCATGGCATGTGCAGTTTCAAAAATCATTTGGCTAAATAGGCTGTTGCAAGATTTGAGTGTGACAGCGAAGCAACCGATAAAGCTCTACTGCAATAAGCTATGCAAATTGCAGTTAATCCTATCCTTCATGAGCGTGCTAAACATATTGATATTGACTGTCAATTTGTGCGAGAGAGACTCAAGAGTGGACTAATCAAGCCTGAGCATCTGCCTCCACAAGCACAGGTTGCAATCTGCTTACAAAATGATTAGGAGTGGGGCAGCACCATCTTCTCTTGTCCAAGCTGGTAGTTCTAGATGTGTTTCAACCTCAACTTGAGGGGAAGTATTGAAACTAATGATAGAAGTGGTTAGTCAATAACTAATTGTCAGAGTTGTTAGTTAGGCAGTAACTAATTGCCTGATTAGTTAGTTATAAAAGTTGTTAGGATTAGTAAAGAGGCACATGTAGTGCACGTGGTTAAAGCTACTAGAGTGTAGCTATATATGTGTGATTCCACAGTTGTATTGAATTAATAAACAAAACAAAAAAAGAATCTCTTCCCTCTCTAAATAGCTCTCTCAGATTGAATCCAAGATCACAATCAATGTTGAGAAATCAATAGTATGTATAAAGGAATAATGTTGTTTTAGTGCTTAATGTATCTTATGGGTTTGATGATGATTTGTTTTCTACAAGAAAAACATACAAATAGTTAAAACAGAAGTGTCTACAAAAAATGCTACACTGATCTTATGCTTTTAGCTATTTGTATAGTTGAATTGTGTAGGAAGTGATAAAATTGGAATAGTGGGCTTTCTCCCACGCGAAATAAATTTATTAGATTAGTCAATTTCTAATATGAAATATTTTGAGGAAAAAAAAAAACTGACTACTAGGATTCATTATACAGTCAAATCTGTTATATTAATAGTATTTGTTTGAAAATTTCATAATTGTTATAATGAGATGTTGTTATATGTATACATTAATATTTTAAAAAAACAAAAAAAACATGTAATTTAATTAAAATTATTAAAAAATTAATTTAACAATTTTTTTGTGTGTGTAAAATATATTGTTAACCAATTTAATTTTTAAAATAGAAAAAGCACAAAATGTAAATAAAGAAAACACACGTAGTGAATGCTCAAAGCGATGGACAATATTTAAATATAATTTTTTGTAAGTTTAAATTAAAAATGTTTAACAAAATAAAAAAACTAAAAAAAATAAAAAATATCTTTAATATTTTATTTTTTTTAGTTTTTTTATTTGAATATTGATTAATTAATTTGATATACAATCAATAATATTGAATTACATGTTTTTTTTTTTGTTTTTCTAATTTTTTAAAAAATAAATTATTGTCATAAATAAAATATTATTATAAAGAATACAATATAACTTTTCTTTTCCCCTCATTAGAAGGAACAAATAGGCAAATCTTTTCCTACAGTGAAGCGTGATTACCTGCTGACCATGTAATTACCTGTTAAATAAATAGGTTAAATTGTGTAATTACATCAAATTACACTCAAATCTAATTACCCGGTGGCTTTCCAAACATGTTAAGAGCTACATCTTTTTCAAGCTCTTTATTAAAGTAATTTAGTAAAAATGCATTTTACTTTAGAAATATTGTAATTTTAAAGGTGTTCCCAAAGCTACTTGCTTCACTTATTTTACAAAATCGAAGAAATGTGATATTAATGAAATTGTGTTATATAAATTACTTAAGAATTATGACATAAGTAGAAAATTGCCATCATTATCTTCTTTTGCTTTGTTAGAATTATTAGCTTTAATTCTTTTTTGGGACTAGCTAGCAATAGTGATTGTGATTAAACAAACTGATTTAATCAGTAAAAGAATACATTTAAATCACCTAAAATAGACACCAGGAAAACTTACATAATTGCCTCAAGTGGAGAAAATATTTATCGTACTCTGCTTTTGCTTTCATACCCCTCCCCCTCTCTCCCCAACCGATTTATTCTGAGGAAAATACCTCATCTTTTAACTCTTCATGATACCATCATAGTATATTCATATGCGGCTGTGATATCGGCTGAGAATGAAATTCTTCAGGAAGAGCATGCAAGACTCCTTAATCCTTCATGAAATACCGTCATAGTATATTCATGTCATGATATCATTGAGGAATGAGTAGTCCTTTGAGGATGAAACGCAACATCATGCGCCTTTATCATCAGCTTTGTATCTCCATATACGCATGGTATGCATCATGATGCCATCACGGTTTATTCATTTCTTTGTCGTGATACCTTAAACATTCTATAATGCATTATCATTATTATCATCTCCCGGAATGCCTGCAAAAAACGCCCGAACTCGTAGTGGGCGTGAATTATAATTTATTTTTATGTCAATTGCGTATTACGGGTAATTAGTATGATGGTCATTTTTTATGTAACTTAATAATACAGTTTTTGATTATTTTTGTATTACTTTTTCATCTAATTTAAACCAAAACAGGGCTTGGTTTATATTTGCATCAAATTTAACAAAATATAAAATAGTATAAAAAAAATTTCCCATGAGTTTTAACTATTGGCAAGACATCTTACCAATTTTTCTAGAAGAGAGACCAACCATACAAACAAGAAAACTTTATTGTGTCCACTAATTTGTGAAAATAAAAAGAAAATCTCACACCACTTGTGTCAATTGTGTGAGACACAATTGTTACAAGTGGTGTGAGATTTTCTTTTGTTCCTTTCACAAATTAGTGGACACAATAAAGTTTTGTTTGTATGGTTGGTCTCTCTTCTAGAAAAAAATTGGTAAGATGTTCCTACAACAGTTAAAACTATGGATTCAATCCTGTTAAATCAAGTGGTGGGAGTCACAGCTGTTTTGACAGCTCAGTATTAATAAGCCGGACAAAAGCCTCTCATTCTTCCTTCTTAGGTATTATAACAGAAATTTATCTCTACAATTGATTTTTCAATAACTAATATCATAACGTGTTTAAACTATATTTGTTCTGAAATATTATGATATATATATCCGTAGCTTCAAAAATATTTATTTTTTTTACAATTTACGTGACATCTTTTTCTTTTTAATCTACATTTTAAAAAATGTCAAATTTTAATTAGAAAAACTTAAATTTAAAATTCTCTTTTAATCCTAAATGAAATGATTTATAGCCATAAAAATGTCTAACCTTATTTTAGATCATGATTAAAATTCTTTCTCTTTCATTTTTAAACTTTATGTGTAATTAACATTATCACATAGATTAGGACGGAAGTACTTCACCACTTTCTCCACATGATGTAAAATAGTTTCCACTACCTATTACTATTGTGGTAATGCCACCTTCATAACCTCCCCAATGATCTCAATAATGGATGTCATATTTAAAGACAATAATATTATAAATAGCTATGTAATTAACTATTATAGTAAGGTATAGATAGTCGAATCGTACACAATCTTTTAAATTATGTCTCTCTTTTATTTTGACACGCTTCACCAAGTATATTGTTTTAACGTACATTCTTTATTTTCCGTATTTTATTTAAATACAAAATCTATTTTTTTTTAAAAGAATTATATTTTTATTATTTTTTATTTATATTTTTATTTGTAATTTTAGGAACAATATTCTAAATTAGTGTCAATACAGGGAGTGATCACATCTGAGGAAGGTATAGAGAAAGAAGCAATAGACTTTTATAAGACTCTGCTTGGTACATGTACTATACATTTGTCAGATGTTGATCCTATGTGATGGCTTCTGAAGCATTCTTCATAGGGACCAATAACTAAGAGTTGGTTAAAGTGCGAAAAAAATGATTTTTAAATATAAATGTTTAAAATATTTTTTAAAGTGTTGAAATTTATTTTATAAATAAGTAGTTATTGGATAAAAGTGTTGAAGTTGAAAAAGTTATTGATGTGTTTGGTATATAAGTGTTGTTATTTCTTATTTTTGAGTCAAATAGTAGAAATGTACCTTAAAGGTTTATTAACAATATAAAAAGTGAATTACATTGATATTTTATTTTTAAATTAATTTATTTTTATATTTATTTTAATATAAACTAATTATTATGTTATTTTTAATTTTTAAAATATATAATTTAATATATTATTTTAAGTTTGAAGTTTTTAATTTATTTTAATACACAAAAATTTGAGCGTTTTTTTTTTTTTCTCAAAAGTATTTTTGGAGAAAAAATTAATGCAACGGTTCCACAAGCTCTCTATGTATGGTTCTATTTTTTATTTGTAAAATTAAATATAATAATTTAAATGAATTAATACTACCTCAATTTTTTTAGATTTTTAATTATTTTTTTCCTCATATGCACAAAAAAATAAAATTTTGTCAAAGATTTCGTCCCAAATTAGTTTCCGGCATGATTGAATATAAATAATCTGAAGAAAGTAAAACAATACAATTAATCCAACACTTATGAGTTTCGGCAACAATAAATAGCCTATCTGTCTCATAAATCAAGAAAAAAAAAACACTACTAAAACAGAAATAAAGCAATACAATTAATCAAGCACTTATGAGTTTCGGCAACAATAACTAGCCTATCTGTCTCATAAATCAAGAAGAAAAAAAACACTACTACAACAGAAATCAGCCTATAGCTATTAATCAAAAAGAATCAACAATCTATCTAAATTTCAATAATCGCACTTGAATTAGTGGAGTCAGTAACAATTGTATCTACTCTGCAAAAGTTCAATAGACCAACCAATCTCAATTTGTTCAGACTTTAAAAGACTCAACTAAAAAAAGAAAAACTAGAAAATGCATTCGCTGAATTAATGGCACCTGAATGTTTGCGCCCACACAGCGCTTTTGATAAAACTGTGAGATGTATACCATTGATCAGTATTACAACAGATAATCATAAATCAAGAAAAAAAAATTACAACAGATAATCATAAATCAAGAAAAAAAA
>JACEIK010001660.1:203199-217543 GCA_018107945.1 Datura stramonium | reverse complement strand
CTACAATTGAAAGGAGGAAGTTTCACATGGTTCAAAGGAGACAACAACAGTACCGCCTCCAGAATTGACAGAATTCTAATCTCCCAAGATTGGGAAAAACAGTTTTAGCAACATAAAACAAACAGTGATGTAGAGATTGACCTTTGACCATAGCCCTGTTCTGCTGCAATGTGTTGTATGGGATCAAATTAAATCTTATTTTAAGTTTGAGAACTGGTGGTTGAACACTAAGGATTTTGAAGATAGGGTCAGAAACTGGTGGAATGCCTTTGAATACACAGGAAAGCCTGACTACATCCTTGCCTGTAAGCTGAAAGCCTTAAAAGGAAAGCTGAAAGAATGGAGTAGATCATGCCAAGGTAATCTTGAAATCCAAAAAGCTCAGCTGCTAAATCAACCGACAACCCTTGAGGAGATCCAGAAATCCACATTACAAGAGAAAGGGTCTTTAGCGAGGGAAAATCTGATCGTAAAAAGCTTAAATCTGGTCGCTAAAACGCAATAACGACCGAGTAAGAAATGATCGTCACAGTCACTAAAAGCTCTGACGTTAAAAGTTAACGATCAGATTACAAATCCGGTCGTCAAATATGCTTTAACGACAACAATTAATCTGGTCGTTACACTTTCTTACACGATCAAATTTTCCTTCGTTGATAATTCTCTGGTCGTTAAAAGTTTGAAATAAAACAATAAATTCCGGTTGTTATAAGTACTTTTAATGATTGAAATTCCTTTCGTTGATTACAACACTTTAAACGACCAAATTATCTTTCGCAAATTTTGATTAAAATAGCTACATAATTTATATTTTCTTGCGGTACCAAAGTAGTATTATTTCATATATTCTTTTGACATGCAACAGAGAATATACCAAATAATTGATATTCATATAAAAATTCATTGTTAATTACGAAGAACTGAAATATCAAATTAATTACTGAAAAATCTACATGTTCGACATAATATCTGAAAAACATTCATGTTCGACATAATATCTACCAAATCCTAAAAATTGAGAAAATGAAATTGTAGCATATGTACAAACATCATATTTGCACCACCAGTAATAAAACAGTAAAAATATTGTTGTTCAACTTGCTCAACGATATATATATTCTTCAAACTTCAAATTCTTGATCTGTTAAAAGAATAATTTTATGTCAGTTTAGTATAAGAATGCCTGCTAGACAATTCCTTAGTTTTAAAAAAACAAATGAATAATTAGTCACCACATTAGCTAAACAATTGGAGCAAATAAATCTTGCATTTATCCAGGATGAAAATGATGGCAAATATCAATTATTATCCAGAAATGCAACCAGCAATTGAGAGAAAATGAGTGATAGCAAATAGAAACTATCCACTCAAAGTTCAAAAGTTGAAAAAAGAAGCAGTATGAACCCAACTATTCATCACAACTTTAATATGTAATCAAAGAATAGCCATCTTAAATAACTTGCAATCTTGGATGTGAATTGAAATTTAATCAGATCATCCATATGAGCTGGACCTTCATTTAATTTATCTTCCACAGACAACATTGTATTTAAGTCTCCTAGGATTATCCAAGGTTCAATCATATTAGCATTTAGAATTCTAAGTTGATGCCATAGTTCTCTTTTTCAGCAACTGTATTAAAATCATAAAACAAAGGTAATTTAAGCTTGAATTGAGAATCTCTATCCTGCACATCCCAATGGACTAGTTGGGAGTCAAAGTACAAGACCTTGACCCTAGCTTTCTGGTGCTTCCAACAAACCCAAACTCTTCCATTTTAAAATTTTAGCATTTTGTTACAGTAGCATATGTATGCACTATGCTATAAATAATTTCTAACCACAGTAGAAAAACAATCATGAATATGATTGCAAGAGGACAAGGTGGCTGAAAGTATTCAAGGAATAAACAAAGTGTAACATATGAAAGTTTAAAGTTTCACAACCATCCTCCATCCTCTTTATCATAGTACCACATTTATGTTTGAATAATAGAGATTTAATCACATACTGTCTACTAAAAGAACAACAAATACGCAGGTTGGGTACTCGAACACGTACCAATTATATTTCATTGTCCAAAACCTGCCTAATGCCCACTGCTCTTTTTTTTTTTGAGAATGTAACATATGCCTACTGCTCTTTTAAGTTTTGTAATCTATGACTTTCCCTCTGCCCAGTTTGAATCCTAGATCAGATAGTTACCCATAAACAAGGTACATTGAGTAATTGAAAGAAGGAAAATCAACATGGATACATAATCACATGTTGATGCTGAAAGATCAAAATAACAAGAGACGGTAAATTTAGATTGCACCATCACCGATATTGTTACATAATAACCTCAAAAGGTACTAATTCAACTTCACATAATGCCGATGACTAACATGTTTATTACAAGAGCTCTTTACAATATAATCTAAAAATCCATAATGGCAAATATATCACAACTATGAAATATTGAAACAAGCATAAGATAGTAAAGTACGGTGGTATCGGATATCAGAGGGGCAATTCAAATCCCATTGATGAATAGATAACAACATTTGTTGTACAATAGAATTCTAGGGAAAGAAACAACCTTTGTCCAAATGAGGATCATAACTCTAAGAACTTGTTTTCTCTCTATTATACATTTTACATATTCTGTGATTCATATAGTATTTCTTTTCATTGAACTCTTCAACAATTAACTAACTTTGTGAAAAAATTAAATTCAACATGAAATCTGTTTTGCTGTCCACAGCAGTTTGACTAATTCAAACTACACAAATCTCAACAAGTTATGTGAGAAGTACAAAGATCAAGGTATGTGTCTTTATTCAAGTCACCATTTTACTCTTGCTGGTTGTTTCATTACTTATATCTCTCTGGTCCTGGATCAATTCCTCCTAAATGGAGGACAAATTCTGCCGATAAAGAAGAAGTAAAGGGCAGTGTCCGAAAAGAATGAAACACATGACATCTTCAGCTGAAGTTCACATGCAGACTATTTGAATCACACTATTGTGTTTTGAGCATAAATAAAACTGCCTTTACATCTCTCTCTTTCCATTTAGATTTTGACATTCAACTAAACCTTGGTACATTGCAGGAGTTAGGAGTATATACTTTTTCCTAGTAGTGAGACTCTACGTCAATGATGTTTCTCTTTTTTAATTACACTGTAGGCTTCACTTTCATTTTATATCATACCCAATAGTTACATATAACAGATGAGGACATTCCACCTGACTTCTTATTGCAGTAAAAGGTGCTTAAGTTACATTAGAACAAACATTCAATATATCCAGTAGATTCCAACATTCCACCTGACCTCTTGTTGTAGTAAAAGGTACTTAAGTTATATTAGGACAAACATTCAATATATACCATAGATTCCTTACCAGATATGTAAGGTAAATTAAGCTAGCTTTTCAGATTTTGAGAATTTACCTTTAAAGTCTCAGATAACAAAAAATTGACATAGAAGTTAGTGTGGAGAACTAAGGAACCTACAAAAGTGGCTTGCTCCAGTTGATTGACACATATTTTCACAATTTGTAACAACAGGTAAGAAGATGGAAATCTTGAAATTCTTTTTTTTTAAAAATACATGCTTGCAGTGAGAAAACAGAATGCTCCAATAGTAACAGAGAATTGCATCTTGATTGAAGTATAAAAATGCATAATCCTAAAAGTTTGTAGTCTCCTTCGTCATGAAAATTAGTATGAAACTATTTAGATATAGATCAGAATATAATAGCAAAACATACTAATGTTGATAGAAATTTTACTAACCTGATGGAGGTAATGAAGGATGACGAACCACTAGACTTTCAAGTCGTTCATATTTACCCTCTAGAATATCCATGTGCCCTTGTAGTGAATTTCTTTTCTTTTCGAGTTTCTTTCAGCTCTTCCAACTGTGCAGCCTTTGAGGTGGTATTGCCTTTCAACTCCTTAGCAGTTATCCCACCCCCAAATCCAACTGTGTGACTTTTGCATTGAGGTCCAAAGCACCTTTCCACTACCTCAATATTAGTAAGAGATGGTTCGGATTATACCAGCTCTCGGATGCCTATAGAATACAAGAATGTTTAAATTATTGCAATGCACTAAATAAGAGGAAGGATGTTAAATGAAATTTATCAATAGATATACATATTTAGCAATGGTTTCATGTTCGACAAGCTTCTTGTCCTTCTTACGAGTTTCAAAGAAAATAGTTGCCATGTCTGATGGATTACCATCTTTGCCTCCCTTCATAATTGGAACAGTAAGTCACATAAATCTTTTATACAAAGAGGAGGTTTTCTCATAGGATTCACGATTTACTTACCAATTCATATATAATTTCTCTAATTGGCTTGCTACCCATAGGATGAGGCATACTCAACTTATACCTATTAACCGAGTTTCTTGTATTTGCTTCCAGTATTAACAACACGACACTAAAATCATTACAAGATAGGTTAATGGTATTATTTTAAACGTTAACTTAACAACCATGGAGTAGTACCTTAAATTTATTAGATAAAAAATGCTCCTTGACCAACCATTCTCAATCACTTGTGTCTACTCTTGACGACACATATTTGAGAACCTCTTGCAATGACTTAGATTTCACTTTCTTGTGCAATGATACTCTCCAATTATTCCAAAGCTTTCTCATATGTTTCAAAACATGATCTCTTTGATCATTCATGTTATCACTATCAAATTTTTTCTGAAATATAGAAAAATATCAAGAGAAGTCTCTTGAATAAGTGAAATCAACGAACCAAGACATCAATTTATAGATCACCAAATAGTGTAACCTAGCAGTTTTACGATCAAATTTCAAACCAATAACAATCACCAAGTATCATTTACTAGCACATAATAGAAGTTGTTTACAAATTATAGTATACTCTCACTCCTTTTGCATAGTGATTTTGAAAGCGTGAATGGGCAGGAAGTGGTTGATTCGAATAAGATGGCATAGACAGTATAGCAAGAAAAACAAAACTATAGTTGCTTTGAAGCTAGTTAGGTATATACAACTTTACAATACTTTCATGTTAACATTCAATTCACTTTCTAGTAAAAAGATAAGAATAACAAAAATGAGTCTTGCTTCAAAGCTTCAACTAAACAAAGAGAAATTTCAACATGAATCTTAACACGCTTACCAAGAAAACAGAGAGCATGATTTAGGTCCTAATAAATCACACACAAGTTAGTTGGCATGCATCGTGCTCAAAAAATAAATCAAGAAAGTAGTGTTGTAATCCTTACAATAACAGCTTTCCACATGTACTCAAGTTTATGTTCTTCGATATCCACCCATGAGTGTACCCGTAGGGGCATATATAACGATCTTGAACTAGCAAACCCAAATGTCTCGAAAATGAATCCTGATTCGGCCCAACAACTCCATTTTGGTAGAAAGTTACTCTTAACTTTTCTCTAGGTTTCAATCGCAAAACATTCTTACAAATGTTCAATCCTCTCACTTTTTTCCTCTTTTCAGATTCACATGGACTTGTAAATTTTAACTTAAATAAAAATTTCAAGCCCACTAACCAAAAAAAATATTACATAGAAGAAAATAAAATACTAATTTCACCTCTTAGAGCATTTCGAGTCACTTCAACTACTTTTTTTACCTTTCTGAATTCACATGGACCTGCAAAATTTAATGTCATTCAAACAAAATATAAAGTTCAATCCCACCAACAATAAAAAGATATTGAACAAAATAAGTAAAATACTATTTTCAGTTATCTGAGCATCTCGAGTCACTTCATCCACTTTTTTTTCCCTTTTCAAATTCACATGCACCTACAAATTAAATTTTAATTCAAGTTAAATAAAAAAATCTAATCCCACTCACAAAAAAAATTGCACAGAAAAAAATAAAATACAAATTTCACTTCTCTGAGCATCTGGAGTCACTTCAGCTTCATAATAGAGAGTGTCATTATCTTCTATTGGATGAAAATCAGGAGGTAGAAGAATACTTTTCTTTACTGGCTTATTCAGATTAAAGGTTGTTGCAGTACAACTCCTATTTTTTCCAATCGAAGTACTCTTTTCAACATTGACTTTTAAAGAGCCTATAACTCCTAAGTTTTTCCCTCGACCCCTTGAGTCACTTCTCTAAACGTCTTGCATCACTTCAACTTCTTTATAGAGAGGACCATTGTCTTCCATTGCATCAAAAAGAGGATGCACAACGATGTTTTTCTCTATTAGCTTATTCAACTTAGAAGTTGTTGTATTACAACTATTATTTTTGGCAATCAAAGTCCTTTGTCCAACATTAACTCTTAAAGAGATCATAAATCTTAAGCTTTGTCCTCGTCCCTTTGCTAAGGCACCTGATTAAATAAATTCATGCTTAGCAATCTTCGAAGCCGATCAGATTTCATACTTATGAAATTTTGAGGGATTCATGTCAACCTGATACAAAAATAGAAAATAAGAGCAAAGTCAACAAAAGATCGAATAGGTTAGCAAGTTTTCAATAAGAAGAAATGTAAAATAAGAACGACATTCAGTATAAAGGCACAAACCTTCATGAATTCTTTTCCTTTTCATTTGTCTAGAGTTATCTAACTCCTCTAGGTCATCATCCTGTAGTTGTAAAATATCGAAAGAATCATGAGGTTGAACTTTTTATACAATATGTCAATCTTTATTAGAGCGATCGATGGCATAAAATACTTGTGATGCTTGGTTGGCTAATACAAAAGGCTCATTTGTTTTCAAAAATCGTTGGCGGTTAACACTTACAAAGCCATATTCATCCATTTTAACTCCCTGCTCTTGGACATACACATCAAACCACGTACATCGAAATAAAATTACTCTTCTTCCTTCAATAAAGTGAAATTTCAGAACCTCAGTTAACTCGCCATAGTAATCCATTATTTTTTTCTCTTCATCAGTCTCACCAACTACAACCACTCCAGAATTCTGAGTTCTCAAACCTTTATCATACTCTTGCACGTGAAACCTTTATTCGTTAATAATTTGACCTTTGAATCTTATCACATAGGGCATAGGACCACGTGACAATGAGAGAAAATCTTTCATTTTCTTACTCTCATCGTGTTTGTGTAATTCTACAACCTAACAATATCAAATACATATTTTAGCAAATATTATTTACTTGATTTGAAAAAAATAATGATTAATCGATACTCACCTTCTCTTATAACCAACTAATGAATTGCCTATTCCATTCCACATCTGAACTTTGTTGAGAAATATCATCACGAATTTGTGAAAATTCTCTACAAATAATTGAAAAAATGAAACTACTTGTCATTTTAAATTGAAAATATACAAAGTATAAGTAAATTATTAGATTGAATCATTACTTACTTGAGAAATGATTGGATTTCATCACAGTTCTTCAAAATATAAAAATGTACCAGCTCCTTTTCATCTTAATCAAAATTTTCCAGCTTGCTAACCTTTACAGGTTTTTCAGGATGACAAAAAATTTTCAAACCTCCTTCAGATTTAAAAACACCACCATCATAATTTCATTCAAAACAATTAAATTTTGTCTTCATTGTATTCAAATATCTTGAACATAAAGTCATACATTCAGTTGCTAAGTATCCCTCTGCGATTGAACCTTCTGGTTGAGCCATATTACCAATAAAAGACTTCAAAAAGTGTAGGCAACACTCTATTGGATATATCCATTGATATTGAATTAGTCCAGCAATCTTAGCTTCATTAGGTAAATGAATTGTCAAATGCACCATGATATCAAAAAATGCAGGAGGGAAGATCCTTTCTAACTTGCACAAAGTTATTGGTATTTGGGCTTCTATTTGTTTCAATTCATCCACACTCAAACATTTCGCTCCAAGAACTTTGAAAAATAAAGTCAACTCAATAAGTGGTTCAGACATAGATTTGCAGAGCATACCACATATGGCAAGTGGGAGTAAATGCTGTAGAAAAATATGATAATCGTGGCTTTTTAATTCTGAAATTTTGCGATCTTTAAGATTGACGCATTGAGAAATATTTGATGAAAATCTATCTGGGACCTTTAGATTTTTTAAGAAGTTGAAAAACTTTTGTTTATATTCTGGAGATAATGCGCAACATGCTGGCGGTAACTCATATTTATCCCCATTTTTTATTGGATGCAAATCTTCTCGTATGTTCATTTCTTGTAAATCCAACTGAGTATTCAAGGTATCTTTGATTTTTTATTTGACATTTAAGATCGTACTCAAAATATTATCACATATATTTTTCTCAATGTGCATCACATCTAGATTATGTCGCAACAACAAAGTTTTTCAATATGGAAGATCAAAGAATATACTCTTCTTATTCTAATTATCACCCCTACTATCATGTGATATTTTACTCTTCTTCTTTGGATCCTATGTTAGTTGTATCCCATCTAAATCTGCAATTTGATCAAGTATATCATCGCTGGACAACAAGTCTGGTGGTACTCTCCACTCCTTAGTACCATCAAATGACTCTTTATCATTCCTCCACTTGTGATTACGAGAAAGATAGCGTCTGTGGCCCATATAACACTGTTTTTTTTAGTCATTTTTTAGCCTTGTGGAAACAGTCCCTTTGTTGCAACATGGGCAAGCCAAATTTTCTTTTGTACCCTATCCAGACAAATTTGCATATGCTGAAAAGTCATTGATGGTCCATAACAAAGATGCATGTAACGTAAAATTCTTTTTAGTTGACGCATCGAAGGTTCCACTCCAGTTTCCCATAATTCTTTCAACTCCTCTAACAAAGGTTGTAGATAGACATCAATTGCATCCCGAGGACTCTCAGGACCAGGTATAAGCATTGACAAAATAAAATTCTCTTACTTCGTGCAAAACCAAGGTGGTAAATTATAAGGAATAAGTACCACAAGCCAAATGTTGTATGGAGTTGTGGACATTCCAAATGGTTGAAATCCATCACTAGAAAGCTCAAGTCGTACATTACGCGGCTCAGCAACAATGGGTGAAGTTCATCAAACTTTTTCCATGCCATTGAATCAGTCGGGTGCCTCATTATTCCATCATCAACTCTTTTATCATTATGCCATGAAATTAGAGAAGACGTCTTTGAGCACATAAATAATCTTTGAAGTCTTGACTTTAGAGGAAAATAACGTAAAATCTTGTTTGCTACCTTTTTTCACTTTTAAATTTGGTTTCCCCACTATGTTTATCCTCCTTCCATCTGGATGCACCACAAACTTTACAAGATTCAAGACAATTGTCATTCTTCCAATAAAACATGTAATCATTCTTACACACATCAATCTTCTTATAAGAAAGCCTAAGATCCTGAATCACCTTCTTTGCCTCGTAAAATGAATTTGGCAAGTTTGTCCCATCAAGCAATAAATCTTCTTTCAAAAACTTCAGTAACATCGTAAATGACACATTACTCCAACGACCAATAGTTTTAATATGAAGCAATTTAACCAAAGTAGAAAGTTTAGAAACTTTTGCACTTTGGTATAATGGTTTATCAAAATCCTTCAATAGCCTATAATATGTTTTTGCTTCAGGATTTGGTTCCTCCTCTAGAAAATCACCACCACTATTATTCATATTATCTCTGTCAAAATCGGGGAACAAATCTTCGAACATCTCATGTATTTCATCTTCGTCATCACCCTATTCAATGCCATAATTATTTACAAATTCAGAATCTGATTGTTCTTCACTTGACCTCTCCCCGTGGTGATACCAAAGAGTATAATTTGATATTATTCCATGTACTATCAAATGTGACCTAACTACCGCACGTGTTCTAGAAATTGCATTACCACATTTGATACATGGATAGCGTATCAATTGAGGTTCTCCCAATTTTATAAAAGCATAATCCAAAAAGTTCTCCATCCCAATGTAAGTCTCACTAAGTCGATCACTAATAAGTTTCATCCATTTCTTATTAGGTGTCATACTCTTGGTGCATGTAAAAAGATATAAAAATGTATTAGTACAACAACCAAGGACTAAAAATTAAATAATTACTTTAGAGTTATAGATGTCACGTGCAATTGATGTAGTTATATAAGTATATGACAACAAAACAAGAAGCAAACACTTGTTTAACAAACTAATAAATAAATTAGGAAAGATATCAAGAAAGAACTTAGAGAATTATTCTAATAGCGATAAATTCACTGAATATTCTTGAATCATTTCTTTCTTATAACATTCTAAGAATTATATACTAAAGTATTCGACAAAACTTTTGGTTTTATATATATTTTTGTTTTGCACTGATTTTCGTCACTCTTAGTAACAATTGAGTATGTATATACATTTTAAAGTTATTAAAATTATATTAGAAACATTAGAGAAAAAGGAAAAAATAATTTTTCCTATTATAATAGATGTTTGATGTCACCTAGTTTATATTGATCCCCTCTAATAAAAAGTAAGATATTGTGAAAAGAATATTTACATTTCATAGAAAAAGTAGTTAATCTCAAAACACTATGATCAATAAATATTATTAATCTACAAGAATATAATGCAGACTTATATGTTCCAAATCTATGATGCAATATGTAACACTAGATTAAATAAAGTTCAATAGAATCAATAGCCAATATTAAAAATTAATTTCTTACTGCATTAAGTTGTTTATAACTAAAGTACTTCTAATAAAAAGTTTGGTCAATATCGTAAGAATTTTTTTTCTCATTCTCAAAGTAACCTTGTACTTCAATATATAAATTGTACAAAACTTATTTGGGGCAATCTTGTTTCTTTATTTTCCCTTTTTTGAAAGGTTTATAGAGGTTTTGTAGTAATATGTTAGTTAAAGCTTGACTTGGTAAACATTTAGTATTCCTAATAAGGTTAGAGTATGAGTTGTCAACTAAATGGTGTTGGATTTAAGTTTCGAATCATATTTGTATCTCATAGTTGGAAAGCTAGTACAAGAGGAAACATATACAAAAGTATCAGCTATTGTAGCATATGCAATATCACAAATAGTAATGAGATCATAACACATGTTAAACTGATTTTATCACTTCTTATTTTACAATTTTAACACACATTTTTTGAATCCCTATTGTTATATTTAGCTTATCCTACTTAAATGTTGATTTTATCAATGTTTTGAAATGAACAATAATGGTAAAGAGTGATTAATCTTTAGTCAATAACATGTATGTGTCTTATTTTACTTGTGATCTATTAGAAGTCAATGAGGTAGGGTCTAAATATTGCAGAGAGATCAGTTTATATAGATAATTTACTAGCCATATTTTCATTAAAGTTGGTTATCATCTAAAGCATAAAACAAACAGATTCATGGTAATACTTGTTAATAATTTATCTTACCAAGAGAACCAAGGAACAGTGAAGCGTAGCAGGTAATAAAATGAAACAGAAACAACATAATGGACCTATGTAAAATTATGATAGGATTTGATTGTTGTGTAAAATGATTTTTGCAACTTCCAAGTTTCAAGCTGCATTATGATACACCATTGAGCCAGACATTATGTCAACAGTTAGAAACTATATCAACTCACTTCAATGTCTAAACACTAAAAAATTCCTCAAAAAAGTGTATCTATCATATAGACTAATGTTCACTTTCAGTCAAAGGTCAAGATAACCTACCAAGAATTTCAGAAGTAAAAACTAGTTTTGAGCACGGTTTGATTGAGCTCTCTATATTCTTGAAATCTTAGATTGCATGAATTAAGGTCCCAATTTTAAAGGCTGCGGAAAGAATGAGGATCCAAAGGAACAGATAATAGAACCAGCACAAATTATTGATATACAGGAAAACATCTTCAATAACAAAATATTATCAATTCATGTTACATCGATTTAATAGTAAAAGATATCACTAAATCTTCACAGTTTTTAGAAACAATAATCAACACAGAACAGAAAACCCATATGAACAAGAACGGAATACCCAATTTCATATAATAGTTACAATCACAGGTTTATTGTTTAGACAGAGACTTACCTCAATGAGAAGGAGAAGAAAACTGTAAGAACACAAGCTTTTTTATCAGACGCGGGTTGTATACAACAATTGTAATCTTCAAATTGTTGGTGTAATCAAAATAAAGAGAAAAACTTAGGTTTTATATGAGTTGAAAGAGAAGCAAGCAAACACCCAAACCATAATTTTTAGCCTGAAACAAGAGAATTTCGTTTTTCCCAAAAAGATCTCAATAAAAGTTTACCTTGAACAATGTCGTGCTTCATAAACTATCGAGTTTTGTTGTTTATCGTTCTTCAGAAATGAATTTTTAGGCTTGCTAATTGTGGATTCCTGAAATATAGCGGCAGATTTGAGGTGTCGTAGTTATGTAGAACTTTAGAGCTCTCTGTAGGATTTACATATGTATTGGATAATTACCAAAAGTAAAAACAAAAAAAGGATATAAATTTGAGCTCTCTATGGGTTTTAAAATTAAAAGAGCAGGTTTTCTGCATGGGGGTGGAGGGGCGAGGTTAGGAGTTGTAAAAATAAAGAGGGAAACAAATTAAAAAGTGTCTTTTTAATTATTAACAATAGGATATAAATTTTTTAACATCCGAATTTTATTCCCCTCGTTAATATTAAATTAAAAATGATTTTTAACGATGGAAAAAAATTGTGTCATTATAAGTACATTATTAACAACCAAATTCACATTCCTTCGCTAAGAATTGGTCGCTAAAAGTGAAATTTCTTGTAGTTCCAGAGTCTTAATAGAAGAAGAATTAGTGGAAAAGGCATCCCTGTTGATGGAGTACAAGGAGCATATCAAGAATGAAGAAGTGGCCTGGAGGCAAATGTCTAGGGCTTTATGGCTCAAAGAAGGTGACAGTAATACTAGCTACATCCATAAGTTTGCTAATGCACACCAGAGAAGCAACAATATTGACCAGCTGGAAATCCTAAGAGAAACTGTTAGAGACCCTGCAAGGATCAAGAGGGAGATTACTGACTTCTATTAGAATTTATACTCAGAAATCCAAGACTAGAGACCATCTTATAATCTGATCAATTGCCCTGTGTTAACTGAAGCAGATACAGAATCCCTTCAAGGCGATTTTGAGGAACAAGAAGTGTTCTCTTGTCTTAAGATGTATTCCACAGATAAAGCTCCGGGCCCAGATGGATACACAATGGATTTCTTTGTTAAATGTTGGGATATATTGAAGAAGGACATCATGGATACTTTTAGGAATTTCCACTCACAGGAAATTTTTGAGAATAGCTTCAATGTCACATACATTGCTCTAATTCCAAAGAAAATAGGTTCCAAAGAGCTGAGAGACTTAAGACCTATCAGTCTTATAGGTAGTGTATACAAGCTTCTGTCCAAAGTGTTCACTGAGAGGCTGAAAAAGGTTATCAGCAAGTTGGTTGATGTGCAACAGATGACCTTCATTAAGAATAGGCAAATTATGGAAGCTGTGCTAATAGCAAATGAAGTAGTGGACTCTAGAATCAAACAAGGCAAGGCAGGTGATCTATGCAAATTGGACATCGAAAAGGCCTATGATCATGTTAATTGGGATTTTCTATTGAAGATGCTTTCCTGCATGGGTTTTGTAATGAAATGGATCAGATGGATCAAGTATTCTGTCTCAATTGTCAGACTTTCAATCCTGATAAACGGCTCTCCGGAAGGCTTTTTTTCAGCTCATACGGGTTTGAGACAAGGAGACCCTTTATCTCCCTTCCTCTTCATCATAATAATGGGGGGAGGGGGTTAAATAACATGATAAAGGTGGCAAGAGACAAAGAATGGACAGGGTGGCAGTAGCTGCAANGTTCCCTTGTTTGTTTATTTGTTCTGTTCTCTAATGGGGGGAGGGGGTTAAATAACATGATAAAGGTGGCAAGAGACAAAGAATGGACAGGGTGGCAGTAGCTGCAAACACATACCTAAATCCTAACTAGATCACAAACGGCAACATGGAGATCACACATCTCCAATATGCTGACGACACACTCATTTTTTGTGACGCAGAGGAAAGAAAATTATTGCTTCTAATAGTGGTTCTTGTTTTATTTGAAGGAGTTTCTGGTATCCATATAAATTGGAGGAAGAGTCTTTTATTCTCAATCAATGTGGTTCAGAACATAGAGGAGATAGCTAGGATTCTGGGGGGTGAAATAGGCACCTTTCCAACCAACTATATGGGTTTATCTTTAGGAGACAAATCAAAGTATAGGAATATATGAAATTCAGTGGTTGAAAAATGTGAGAACAAACTTAATAGGTGGAAATCCCAATACATCTCCTTCGTAGGCAGAGTCACTCTCATCAACTCAGTCCTGAATGCCCTGCCAACTTATATGATGTCCATATTCCCCATTCCAGATGGCATTAT
>JACEIK010001660.1:53715-121457 GCA_018107945.1 Datura stramonium | reverse complement strand
GACTTAGTGATTTAGAAAATTCAAAATTCATCTTTAGGTTCTAACTTCAAATCCCAATACCATATTTTTATTTTTTGAAACCCCTTGATGAAAATCTCGGATCCTCCACTGCACTCCAGGCTCCCGAGACCCCACCTATGTAAATGTTTTTGAGCATTTTGATATCAATCAGGTGAGTGGAGAAATGGAGCAAGTTAAATATGGTGTCTAAGACTGTAGTGCCATTTTTTTTATTAAATCTTTTTATCCTTAATATATTAACATTCTAGAGATTACATTACTCTAATTATTATCCAAAGACAAATTCATTTCTTAAGCAAAAAGTCAATTTTAGCTAAATGGATACAAGTCAAAGAAGCAAGCACATTACATTTCATAGGACAATGTCATTCCCTGCAATGGATATTCTATTTTATTCTTTGAATTGTTTACACTTCTAAAATGGAGAGCAGTTGGAACTTGAAAGCTAAGTTTCTTTTTAGAGTGTATTCTTCTTTCAGCAAATATATTTAAATGGTTGGGGCCAAAATAAAAGATTTTGATAAGTACTGGCCACTGGGTTTAACCAATACAGCAGGATTACTTTTTGGTTGGTACTTTTTTCAAAGACAGATATAGCAAAATTATTTTTTTTGCATTGTTGCAGAGCATTGCGCAATTCTTCATAGCTGTGGACAGAGAAGATCAGCGACACATATTGTGATTTTTGTGAATTATATGATGCACTGACGTCTTCTTGGCTGTTATTATGCAGAACAACATGGTTTTGGCCTACGTGTTTCAGAGAAAGAGAGAGCTGCATTTCACCAAAGTCATAATCACATTTCTTTCCAACTAACAATTATTGATATACTTTTGACACTTCCAGAGCTAAGGGCTATGGACTTTGTTCTTCTGTTGAGCATAGTGTTCTGGGCTTGAATCAATATACTATTAGTTTACAAAATTATTGTTGTTTAACCTTAGAGAAGATAAATTAATTCAAATATATGGTGTTCTAGAGAGAAAGAGAGGACTGATAAATAGCATTAGCATTGACTAGAATACAAGTGCTTCTAGAAGAAGAAAAAAAAATGAAAGAAACTCTTTGAAGTTCACACTTGACATCTTCCATATATTGACATTATGTATTTGTGCACTTACTTTATTTTGATCAGGTTGTTGCCAGAGTGGATATGCTAAAAACTAACTTCTCTTTTACCTTCCTTATACCTCATACTCCTCTTCTGCAACTATATTACAATTGATATACTTGTAAATGCTCTGTGGTAGTGTTGGGCCCGAGAATCTGTCTTGTTATCTCTGTGTGTGTGTGTGTGTGTGTATTGTATGTGACAGCAATCTGGTGGCAGATATGTCACAACAGCATAAAGACCAGATCCAATGCAAATGAAGGCATAGTCCTCTTTTCTTTCAGCACCTGCAGGACCTTTATAGCAAAATAGTTCCATCACAGTGGCAAAAACTGAACGAATGGAACAAGAGAGAACTGATGTTATGTTTCCTGTGATGGAGTTAGGCTATAGCAAATCTTGTTCGTGATCATGAGACGATGTAAAATCCAGGACATCATGCAACAAAGTTGCAGTAGAAACATGTCCTTGATCAGTTTCCATAATGGGTACGAGCTGCCTTGCACTGAGGCAATAATGGAGTCCATCAGGCACAAGATCATCGCTATCGTTTTACTTACTGAATCAGTACTCTCAGAGATTTTTATTAGATCTTTTTATTCCATTGTCTAACTTACACCGGGAAGTACATACCAATTGATCGGAGGAACTTTTTAGATTCCCAAACAAAGCTCTAGCAATGCCTTCTACCAGTGTAAGTTTCATTGGCTAACTTACACGGGGAAGTGGAAATGGATCAATTAACTTATCTTTCTTTAATTCTCTTTAGTGGATATTTCTTTTACTATTTGATAACAAGTGGTTTTGTTTCAGCGTCAAAGAAAGTTGGAACTAGCTCCACATACATGGTTTGTCACATGGGAACACTTCTAAACTGACGATTCCCATATTTTACAAATGTTATGTTGTTTATTAATGGATTGACGCTCTAATTTTCATTGTCAGATTAATCTCAGGTCAGTTTTCAAAAGGCAAAACTCTAATGCAAGAGCAAAGTGAAGTATAACAGAGGTCAGTGTATATATAAATTTACATGCATTACTTTAGAAAGTGAAACGAAATGATTCACATTAATGTACGTAATACGGGCTTGGGATCCTTTGTTACTCTATCTTGTACTTCCCTGGCCAAACACATACACAACTTTTTAAATTTCACTTCATTTGTTAACTTTTGCATTCTAACTCAATCTTATTCCATTTTAACTCTCCAACTCTAATTTTTGTGTTTCATTTACACACAAAATACTATTCCCTCTATTTCATTTTAATTGCTAGGATAAAATTTGCATATCTATTCAAAAAAAAAAAATAGGGATGGTGATTTGACTAATATAATCCTATTAATTTTTTGAAAACATACAATAATAATTCTTTTCACATTTTAAAATAACTTTAAGTACTAAGGGTAGAATTGAAAAAACAAGATCATTTATCTCTTGAATTTTGAAAGTAGCAAGTATTTTGAAAAAACTATTTTTAGTATACTTAGCAATTAAAATGGAACGGAGGGAGTAATCTTTATGTTTTTTTTTTATACTCTTCAACTGTAATTTTACACTTTAAACTTGACAGACGTCGATTAGTTTTCGTAAAAATATAATTAAAAATTAAGTGTAAATATTGAATATTATTCAATGTAAACTATTCAACATGTGTTGATAAATATTTTTAAACGGTACAAAATGTTCAATTAAATAATGCCACATATTTGTTTTTATATCATCCAAGTCATCTGGCTTTAACCCAAATATCCTATTTCCTAATTTTTAACTCGCTCCAATACAAGTAAAATGAACTCATCTTCAATATGGGTAGAAAAAAAAGACTCATTCATTGTTAATAACACTACTAAAAAATATTAAAATTCAACAGACTATATTGGGTTGTCAATGATTTTTTTAAAAAAGAAAACAAGTTGGATATCAAGAAAATCAACGTACAGTCGTCGACTATTTTTTTCAAAAAAATGCGCATAAACTATTAAAAAAATATTATTTAACAAAAAAAATCGATGAACATCTGTCAATTTTTTATTTTATTTTTATGAAAACTAACCGGTATCAATCGATTTTTAAAGTGTAAAATTATAATTGGAGAGTATAAATAAAAATAATAAAAATATAAATATTAGTATTTTGTGTATAAATACAACATAAAAAGTAGAATTGAAAAGTTAAAATGAAACGAGACTGAGTTGAAATGTCAAAATAAAAAATGGAGATAAATTTAAGAAATTGTGTATATGTTTGACCTACGTTGATAATAACATATCACCCGTCTGACCTATTAGTTAATCTGTTAAATTTCAGCTAAAGTTAACAGAAAATCATTTTGGTCATTAAAAAGACGAAGAGAGAAACATAAAAGTAAGATGATTGTTTAAATAATGACACATATAGAAGAGCATGCAGTTTTGTTTCAGTGCCAATAAGAAACAAAGAATCTTCTTCTTTTTCAATACAAACAAAGTTTAACATTTTTATAAATTCATAAAAAGGGAAAAATACCATTAGTTTGCTTCTTCTGCCAAAACCTTTAGAAAAACTCTACATTGAGGATGAGGTCTTAGTCATAGTAGACAACTATATGTTATGATCCAAACAAATTCAAATCAAATTTACAAACAATGTAAGTAAACACCGTATTTTTGGGCTTTTTTGCTAAGATTGAAAATAGAAATTGAAGTACTAATACAGTAACCTATCTACTGGAATTAGGGACAACTGCTTCCATAAGATTAGATCTGCAGAAAAAGAAGAGATTGAGATGAGAATGAGAAGGGAAGAGAAGAGAAAAGAAGAGAAGAGTGTAGAAGAGAATTCAGGAAAGAAGATAGCATGAGAGAGAAATGAATTACCAAATTTCAGTTCAACATTCTCTCGCCTCTAAGTGGTACTTGTAACTAATCGTAACAATCTGGACACATGGCAAGATCACTGCCATCATGTATCATTTAACTAGAATTAATTTGAGCCCTTCATCTCTTATTAATCAGCTTAAATATTCCTCCATGATTTACCTTCAAACCCAGCTAAGACCACACTGATCCCATATCATAACATACCTAATTCCTTCAAAGGATCATTATCCTCAAGGATCTGGATCAAAATTTGGGAAGGTGGCGTGAATGTGTTGGTAATCCTCCCAAGTAGCATCCTCAGGAGGAAGGTTAGACCATTGCAGAAGCACTCGCACAACAACTACATTGTTATTCTTCACCATTTTTCTTTGCAGTATAGCAACAAGCTGCACTAAAAACTGACCATCTGACCTAGTGTTGGGCAGGGTAGATTGAACTACCACTCTATCTCCCACCTTCTTCTTAAGAAGAGATACATAAAACACAAGATGAATCTTGGAACCCTGGAGTAATCCCAATTTATAAGCCACATTTCTAATCCTAGCAACAATAGTAAAGGGTCTATAATACTTAGAGTTGAGCTTGAGATTCCTCCTTAGTGTCAATGATGTCTGTTTGTATGGATGTAGCTTGGGATATACTGAGTCTCCCACTGCAAACTCTTTGTCAGTTCTCATATTGTCAGCAAAATGCTTCATCCTAGTTTGAGCTTGATGCAAATTATCCTTAAGCAATTGCAGGAATTATTGCCTTTGCATAACCACATATTCAGCAGCCTATACCACATTTTCTAAAAGAGGTCCATACCAAGTTGAGAAGATTTATATCCATATAATGCTTCAAATGGAGTGCACTACAATCCTGTGTGGAAATTTGTATTGTATCATTATTCAGCACCAGACAACCACTGCTTCTATTGAGTAAGTCTGTTAGCCACCATACACCTTAAGTATTTTTTAAGACATTTGTTGACCCTCTCAGTCTGACCATCAGTTTGAGAATGGTAAGCAACACTGTAATGTAATTGAGTGCCCAGTAATTTGAATAGAGCTTGCCAGAAGTTACTCACAAACACCTTGTGCCTATCAATCACAATGGACTCAGGAATACCATGCAGGCTATGGATCCTTCTTCAAAATAGTGAAGCCCCAATAACTATAGTATAAGGGTGGGCCAAAGCAATGAAGTGTGCATATTTAGTAAACCTATCCATTACCACTAGTATGACATCTTCAGAGTTGGACTTAGAAAGACCCTCCACAAAGTCCATGTTGATATGGCACCAAGCTTGATTAGGTATAAATAGAGGTTGTAACAACCTTGGGTTTGCTGAGTTATCATCCTACTTTCTGTGGGAAACATCACATTTAGAGACATAAGTGTTCACTATAGACTGGCCAAAAGAAAAACTTAGAGAGTCTCTTCAAGGTTCCCAACTGTCCAGAATATGAGTTGTTTTATCAAAGTACCTTGGGATCCAACATAGATCTTTCCCTTCCTTCTTAGTATTTCCAGCTAAGTAGTGCCATATATTTGGCCCATGTGAGTCTACTGAGAGAAGTGTAAGTGCATCTTGTATATGAGGGTCTCCTATATAGCTGTCAGTAATCTCTTGGATCCAAGTAGGAGTCCAGCTGCTAATAGCCATTAGCTGCCCTTGATCCTATCCAATCTCAGCCTCTATTCCTTGTCGCTGTCTGGATAAGGCATCAACAACTCTATTTGCTGGTCCTTTCTTATATTACACCTCATAGTCTAATCATAATAATTTGGTTAATCCTTTCTGCTGAATAACTGAAGTGACCTTCTGTTCTAGCAGGTACTTCAGGCTGTGGTGGTCTGTCCTTACCACAAAATGTTTGAATCGGAGATAATGCCTCCATTTGTCAACACACACAATAATTCCATGTACTCCTTTTCATATATAGACCTACCTTTATGCTTAGGTGCCAATACCTTGCTAAAATAATCAATAGATCTTCCTTTCTGCATAAGCACAGCCCCCATGCCACTATGGCTGGCATGTGTTTCAACTACAAACTCCCAAGAATAGTCAAGACGTGCTAGCACGGGGGTGGTACTCATAGCTTATTTGAGGCTTTCAAATGCCAGTTCTGCTTGTGGATTCAATTTGAAGGAATCCTTTTTCAACAAATCAGAGAGTGGCCTGCATATGGTACAATAATTAGCAACATACTCTCTGTAATATCCAGTGAGGCCAAGGAACCCCCTAAGATCTTTGACAGTTTGAGGTCTAGGCTAATCAACCATAGCTTGAACCTTTTGAGGATCAGTAGCTACCCCTCACTTGTGGTAATATGTCCTAGGTACTCCACTTGTAGCTGGCCAAAGGAGCACTTGGACCTATTGGCAAAGAGTGAGTGAGTGAGTCTTAAGGGTCTCAACCACCAGATCCAAATATTGAACATGATCCTCCACTGTTAAGCTGTTTATGAGAATATCATCAAAATAGACCGATACAAATTTCCTCAAAAAAAGGTTGGAAGACCTAGTTCATGAGTGCTTGAAAGATGGTTGGAGAATAGGTGAGGCCAAAGGTCATCACCCTAAACTCATAATGCCCTATATGAGTTCTAAAGGCAGTTTTGTAAACATCTTCCTCCTTCATCTTGATTTGATTGTACCCAGCCTTGAGATCAACCTTGGAAACGATTGTGGCACCATACAATTCATCCAAGAGGTCATCTACTATGGGTATGGGATACTTATCCTTGATGGTGATGTCATTGAGGCCCCTATAATTCACATAAAACCTCCAAGTGTCATCTTTCTTTTTTACCAACAAGGTAATAGATGAGAACCGGGATTGGCTTGGCTTGATCACCCCACTATTAAGCATTTCTTTCGCTTGTCTTCCTAAATTATCCTTATAGTGGTAATTTTACTTGTAGGTCTTAAACTGACTGGCATGACTCCAGGCTTGAAGGGTATAGATTGGTCTAGTGACCTTGTAGGTGGTAAGGACTTAGGTTCAGCAAACACCTCCTTGTGCTGCTCCACTTCTTGGATTTCAGCAGTAATGGGCCTTTCAGTGTGATCTGACAGTGTGATTACAATAAAGAGATGAGCAATGAGATCTTGTCCTTTCTTTAATATTCTGCTCATGGATCCACTGCTAAGCATCCTCAAACTTCCTTCTTCCGCTAAGGCTGGTAGTACTAACTTATTAGGCTTCCTACCAATGGTGACACATCTTCTTTCATGATCAAACTTGGTGGAATTATGTCTCTTCATCCAGTCATTCCCTAGTACCAAGTAACACCTTTCTAAAGGAATAATGAGGAGGTCTTTTGCAAATGATCTCCCTTGCATTTTCCACATAAAACTCTTGCAATGTGATGTGCACATCACATAGTTGGCATCAACCACAGTTACTCTCACTGGAGGGTAGGGACTAGGCTGGTAACCAGCAGCCTTGGTGGTATGCTCATCTATAAAGCTATGAGTATTACCTGAATAAATCAATATAGTCAATTGCCTTTTTTTTGCAGTACCTCCCACTAAGATAGTGTTCTCCCCTTGATTATGACCAGTTAGAGCATTTAGGCAAACAACCTGCTGGACTTTTTTTTCTATGACCCCTTCTATCAATACTTCAGGTGGTCTAGGGTATTTTTTGGTGCTACCAACATCCTCATATCAGGTTCATCTTCTATCTCCCCTACTAAACAGTTTAGTTGTCTCATTCTGCAGACATGCCCTGGTCCAAAAATTTCTCCACACCTAAAACACAGATGGTTGGATTTTCTATATTCATACACTTTAGGATTGATCCTAAAAGCATTTTTCCTCACTGCAAGGTTAACTTGTCCTTTGTTAGCCACAACAGTGACATGGCAGGATTGGATCTGTTACTAGTAGCTTTTCCCCTTTTCTAAGCAGCTTCAATAGCCAACTCCTGCATTCTAGCATTCTCAATAGCCACCTTCATAGTTGTTGGTTTAAACAAATTGATAGCATACCTGATTTCCTCCTTCAAAGCTCCTATAAAACTAGACAGGAAATGGGCTTTATTAAGGGCAGGATTTCGGATGAGCATTTGAGCTTTAAGGTCTTCAAAATTTTCAAGGAATTCAACAACAGTTCTCTCCTGACTTAACTTATTGAATTCCTCTACCACATTTTCCACCAATATCTCACCAAATCGACTCATTAGTCCCTCCTTAAACTCAATCCAAGTCATTATTTCCCTACTAAGCACTAGTGAATGGTACCATACTTCAATTGGACCATTCAAATAGAGTGCATTAGTGTCTAATTTTGGTTCATCAATGACTCTGTATTGAATAAAGTATTTCTCACATTTTCGAATCCACACCTTGGGTTCCTGACCCTTAAAGGAGTGTAATTCCTATTTTGGAGGAAGTACTGGTGCTTGTTGCTGCTTGTTCCTATTATCCTGAGCTGGAATGGGAAGCAAAACCCCCACCATTGTTATGACCAACAGGGGCTCTCTCCAATTTACCCAATTTGTTGAGAATGAGTTCCAACGTACCCTGAATACCTACCATAGTGCCTTGAGTTTCCTACAAAAAACTTAACAAATTAGCAAAATTTTCTTCATGTCTAGCCAGCTTATCATCCGTCACCTTCCAATGAGTTCTTTCAACAATTTCTTACCCACAGTATGATACCAGATGTTATGATCCAAACAGATTCAAATCCAATTCACAAACAACTTAAGTAAACACAGTATTTTTGGCTTTTCTGCTAAGATTGAAAATAGAAATTAAATTACTAATACAATAACCTATCTTTTGGAACTAGGGACAAAAACTTCCAAAAGATCAAATTTGCAGAAAAAGAATAAGATTGAGATGAGAATAAGAAGGGAAGAGAAGAGAAGAGAGCACAGGAGAGAAATGAATTACCAGATATTAGTTCAACATTCTCTCTCCTCTAAGTGGTATTTGTAACTAATCATAAGTACCTGGCCACGTGGCATGATCACGGAGGTTTCGTATCATTTAACTAGAATTAATCTGAGCCCTTCATCTCTTATTAATCAACTTAACTATTCCTCTGCGATTCACCTTCTGTCATGACTCGAACGGAGGCCCAGATCGCAATACGAGATAAGGAGCCCCGAGAGACCCCAAGTTGACCCATGACGTAAGCATACATCTAACTTGATTTAATAACTGAAGAATCAACAATATAATCATAACGGAAGTCTAAATCAAACATAACATTAGAATACACAATCCGAAGCTGAATACATCTTTTGTCTGAAAAGCCTCTGAACATGACGAGTTGATGGGACAAGACCCCAACTAACTCAACAAACTAAAACTGAAAATACATAGAGATAGTCTGAATAAGTCTAGTTCTCGGGAGATGAGGACTCACCAACAACGCAAGATGCAAGCTCTGAAGACTGACTATGAGCGGGGCTGAACCTGAGAGTCGAGTCATGTATCATGAAACGATATAACATAGAGTATGCGGTCAATATGTGGAATGTACCGAGTATGTAAGGTAGAAAAATCGCTTAAGTAAGTAAAATCATTTGAAGACACTGCATAATGTAAAATATAAACATTAAGAATCTGAGAGTAGGGTTTGCATGCATTCTTTCTGAAATCATGATCTCATCATAACATAACATGACATAACATCATAACTTAATCGATTAACTCAAAGCTTAATCTGATAATCATGAGTAAAACTGAACATTGAGTCAAACCTTCTTTAGATCATATATAGATGTATAAATCTCATAAATGATGAACATACACAACTGAAATCATGAGGAACAATGGGAGGCTCATCTTTTAACCGACATACCACGATAGAGCTTATGTGGTCACGACCCTCCCCACAAATCATGGTGATTGACCACGACTCGTGGGGTCATTCTATTAGGTACACTACTCTCTTCTTTCTCTTTTCTTACTCACCGTACCCCACGACTGACCTAACGAGTCGTGGGGCCTGACTACGACTCGTGGTCACGTCCATGGGGATTCTATTTCTTAAATATCAAACTCATCACCTGGGCCTCCCCACGAGTCACATCACGACTCTTGGGCTTCTCTCACGGGTCACCTCATGATCCGCCCTGATGCCTTGTGCCAGACTTTAACTGTTCTCCATTTCAACTTTCGGGTCTGATCTTTGGGTTTTCGGGGTATAACAATATCTCCTCCTTGGGACCATTCGTCCTCGAATGTTGGAAAACATATAAAAAAGAATAAAAATGCAATTATCATATTCAAATACTGATCATTTAAATCGAAAATTGATCGAATGACTTCCTACGATTCAAACTACATAGCTGAATTGAATTCACAAATCAAACATACTTCTATATACATAAAGAAACTTGGGCTCATGAACTGAACATGAAAACTAAGTAGTGTTTGAGAGTTAAACTGATACCTCAAGCTGGAACTAAGCCGGTAGAGAATAAATGTGGGTATCTAGCCATCATATCCACTTCGGCTTCCCACGTAGCTCCTTCAACCTGTTGATTCCTCCACAAAACTTTGACTGAAACTACTTCTTTGTTCCTTAGCCTTCGAACTTGATGATCCAGTATTTCCACCGGAACCTCCTCATAACTAAGGCTGTCCTTCACACAAAAACTGTCCACCGGGACAACTAGAGCTGGATCACCCAAACACTTCTTTAAAAGCGATACATGGAATACGGGATGCACGAAAGCTAATTATGAGGGCAACTCCAATTCATAAGACACCTTTCCAACACGTCTCACTATCCTGTATGGGCCAACATAGCAGGGACTAAGTATTCCCTTCTTTCCGAACCTCATCACTCCCTTCATGGGAGATACCTTTAGAAATACCCAATCCTCAACATCAAATTCTAATTCTCTCCTTCTCACATCGGCATAGGACTTTTGGCGACTCTGAGCAGTTTTCAACCCGTCCCTTATCAACCAAACCTTCTCCATAGCCTCATGAACTGAATCTGGTCCTATCATCGTCTCTTCACCAATCTTAAACCACCCAATGGGAAATCTACATCTCCGCCCATAGAGAGCCTCGAACGACACTATCTGAATACTGAAATGATAGTTGTTATTGTATGCAAACTCGATAAGAGGAATATGATCATCCCAACTACTTTTGAAGTCAATCACGCATGCTCTCAACATGTCCTCGAGATTCTGAATTGTCCGCTCCGCTTGACCATCCGTTTGCGAGTGAAATGTTGTGTTGAGCTTAACCTGAGTACCAAGTCCTTTTTGAAACGACTTCAAAATTGAGAGGTAAATTAGGTACCTCTGTCTGATATAATGGACAAGGGCACTCCATGCAATCAAACTAGCTCCCGGATATATTATTGGCATAGTCCTCCGCCGAATCCGTGGTTTTGACCGGTAGAAAATGAGCGGCCTTGGTCAACCTATCTACCACAACCCAAATGGAGTCATATTGCCGACGAGTACGAGGTAAATCTGTGACGAAGTCTATATTGATTTCTTTCCACTTCCAAGTAGGAATACTGATATCCTGAATCACACCTCCCAGTCTCTGATGCTCAACCTTTACTTGTTGACAGTTCAGACACTTAGCTACAAATTCGGTGATATCCTTCTTCATGCCGTTCCACCAATAGATTTCCTGTAAGTCACGGTACATCTTGGTGGCACCTGGATGGATAGAATACCTGGATACATGAGCCTCATGCAACATCCGACTCCTCAAATCATCAACATCCGAAACACATAGGCGACCCTGGTACCGAAGCACACCATCTCCCTCTTTCGAGAAGACCTCCACCTTCTGATTTTGAACGGTTTCCTTCAACTTTACCAAAATCGGTTCCTCATCTTGTCTACCTTTCACATCGGTCACCCAGGACAATTCTGATCCATTCTGAACAATAACACTGCCTCGTCGAGTCAACCAGCCTAGCTCCCAACCTTACAAGTCGATGCACATCTTTCAGTAGCTCCTTCTTCCCCTCATCCACATGAGACACACTCTCCATAGAGAGTCTACTAAGTGTGTCCGCTACCACATTAGCCTTACCCGGATGGTATAAGATACTCATGTCATAGTCCTTGAGTAGCTCCAACCACCTTCTTTGTCGAAGATTGAGATCCTTCTGTGTAAACACATATTGTAAACTCTTATGGTCGTAAACACATACACGTGGACCCCGTAAAAATAATGTCTCCATATCTTCAAGGCAAATACCATCGCAGCCAACTCGAGATCATGGGTCGGGTAATTCTTCTCATGAACCTTCAATTGTCTAGAGGCATATGCTATAACTTTCCCATGCTGCATCAATACATACCAAAGTTCGATCCTTGAAGCATCACAATACACTACGAATCCATCAGTACCCTTCGGTAGAGTTAACACCAGTGCTGAAGTAAGTCGGGTCTTCAACTCTTGGAAGTTCTTCTCACAAGCCTCTGACCATTGGAGTTTCACCTTCTTTTGGGTCAACTTGGTCAAAGGTGTTGTAATCAATGAGAAACCTTTCACGGATCTTCGATAGTAACCAGCTAAACCCAAAAAACTTCGAATATTTGAAGGATTCACCGGTCTAGGCCAATTCTTTACCGCTTCTATTTTTTGAGAATTCACTTTTATACCCTCACTTGATACCACATGGCCCAAAAATGCTACGGAGTTCAACCAAAACTCGCACTTGCTGAATTTAGCATATAATTGGCGATCCTTAAGAATCTGAAGCACTATTCTCAAATGAGCGGCATGCTCCTCCTCGTTCTGAGAGTATATCAGGATGTCATCAATAAACACAATCACGAACATATCCAAGTATGTCTTGAACACCCTGTTCATCAAGTCCATAAAAGCTGCAGGAGCATTCGTTAGTCCAAAAGACATAATTACAAACTCATAATGACCATACCACGTCCTGAAGGCTGTCTTCGGGATGTCGCTCTCCTGAATCCCGAGATGATGGTACTCAGATCTGAGATTAATCTTCCAAAAACATTTGGCACCCTGAAGCTGATGAAATAAATCATCAATCCTGGGTAGAGGATACCTGTTCTTGATGGTGACTTTATTCAATTGCCGATAATCAATACACATGTGAAGAGAACCATCTATCTTTCATATAAAGAGAACTGGTGCACACCATGGAGACTTGCTCGACTGATGAAACCCTTATCTAACAGGTCCTTCAACTACTCTTTCAACTCCTTTAGCTCAGCTGGACCATTCTATAGGGAGGAGTAGACATAGGCTGCGTGTCGGGAAGAAGGTTAATATCAAAATCAATCTCCCACTCGAGAAGGACTCCCAGCAACTCATCTGGGAAGACTTCTGGATACTCACTACTGGGACTGAACAGATAGTCAGGGTCTCGGACTCAACATCCTTAACCCTAACTAGACGGTATACACAACCTTTGGAGATCATCTTTCTATCCTTAAGGTAGGAAATGAAATGACCTACAGGCACAATTGAACTACCCTTCCATTCTAAAATTGGCTCACCCAAAAATCTGAACTCTACTGCCTGGGTTCTACAATTAACTGAAGCATAACATGCAAGTAGTCAATCCATTCCGAGGATAACATCAAAATCGGTTATGGCTAACTCTATCAAATCTGCTGAGGTGACCTTCTGAAGGACTGAGACTGGGCAACCTCTATACACCCATCTAGCTACAATTGAGTCACCTACTGGAGTAGAAACTGAGAAGGGTTCTGACAAGAATTCGGGACTGATTCCGAAGCTACTGGCTACATAAGGTGTCACAAAAGAAAAGGTAGCCTCCAGATCTAACAAAGCATAAACATCAAGATTGAAAACTCATAACATACCACTTACTACATTCGGGGAGACCTCCTGCTCCTGGCGGGACGCTAAGGCATAAAATCTGTTTTGGCGCTGACCACCACCTATACTGGTAGATTCCCCCTGATGTGTTGAGTGTGTGAGAGGGGCTACTGAACTAGAAGCTGGGCCTCAGGCCCCATCCTAATCCTGTCTCGCTGCTGGGAAATCTCTAAGCATGTGTTTGGGCTTTCCACACCCGAAACAAGCACCTGAATCGGCCAAGCACTTGCCCGTGTTCCCCGACCACACCTGCAGCAAGCTGGGATGCTAGAATCTCTGGGTCTACTGCTCTGACCCCTCGATCCTGATGCTCGCCCCTTCTGATCGTGCCTCATTCTGGATGACACACTCAATGCTGAAGATGTTGGGGCTGATGACCTCTAGTGGGTCTGTTGTCGGTGTCCACCACCTGACCTCGACTGTGAGAATCTGTGACTATCAGTCCTAGCCCTCTTGGCCTCCCTCTCCCTCGTGTGCACTGCTTTTATCTGCTGAGCGTACAAAACCATCCGAGGAAAGTCCATGTCCTGGTGGAGCATAGCGGTCCTACAATCCTTGTCCAAATAGCCCTCTACTCCATGTACGAACCTGCTCATCCACGCCCTCTGATCAACCACTAACTACGAGGCGTACTTCGATAGGCAAGTGAACTCAAGGGCATACTCTTGCACTGTCATCCTCCCTTGCTTCAGATTTACAAACTCAGCTGCCTTCAGCTCCCTCATCTCATGAGGGAAGAACCGATCCAAGAATGCAACATGGAACTCTTCCCAAGTGATAGGGCTTACTCCGGTGATCCTGCTATCTTTCTATTAGAGAAACTAGATGTGTGTGACCCCTTTAAACTGTACGAGGCCAACTCCGCAAACTCAACCCCATTCACCTCCATGACTTGGGTGATCTTCACAATCTCATCTATGAACTTATGCGGGTCCTCATCTAGTTTTGACCCGAGGAACTCTAGCGGGTTCATTCTCAAGAAGTCTCTGACTCGAGTCGATGCTGCATTGTCATTTTGCGGAACATGCGCAACGGCCTATTGATTGACCTGAGCGGTCAAGGCCTGCGCAGGCATCTGAATAGCTACCCGAAAATCAGCATGGGCAACCGGCTCCGGTGCCTGGTGCTCCTGAACTAGTAGGACTTGCTGGTGCTCGTTACCATTGCCATCCTCATGGCCATCTCCGTTTCCATTCCTTCTACCATTTACTCTGTAGGGAGCCATGATTCTGCAATCGTTAATAAAACGAATTAGAAATATAGGGAGACATTTCATCGTACGACATAGATCATTAAAGAAGGAAACATTTCCTAAATGTCTCATAGCCTCTTTGTCATAAATGTGGCCCACTTCACACCCATAAAAAAGACTCTACTTAACACGAATTTCAGACACCCTAGGACACTTCAAACCTATTGCTCTTTTACCATGTTTGTCACGACCCAAATAGAGGCTCGGATCGCAATGCGAGACAAGGAGCCCCGAGAGATCCCAAGTTGACCCATGGCATAAGACTACATCTAACTTGATTTAATAACTAAAGAATCAACAAGATAATTATAGCGGAAGTCTAAATCAAACATAACATTAGAATACACGATCCGAAGCTGAATACATCTTTTATCTGAAAAGCCTCTAAACATGACGAGTTGATGGGACAAGACCCCAACTAACTCAACAAACTAAAACTGAAGATACATAGAGAAAGTCTGAATAAGTCTAGTCCTCGGGAGATGATGACTCACCAATGACGCAAAATATGAGCTCTGAATACTTACTATGAACGGGGCTGAACCTGAGAGCCGAGTCCTGTATCATGAAATGATACATCATAGAGTATGCGGTCAGTACATGGAATGTACCGAGTATGTAAGGTAGAAAAACCGCTTAAGTAAGTAAAATCATTTCAAGACAGTGCATAATGTAAAACATAAACATTAAGAATCTGAGAGCAGGGCTTGCATGTATTCTTTCTGAAATCATGATCTCATCATAACATAACATGACATAACATCATAACTGAATTGATTGAATCAAAGCTTAAATTTGATAATCATGAGTAAAACTAAACATTGAGTCAAACCTGATTTAGATCATATATAGATGTATAAATCTCATAAATGATGAACATGCATAACTGAAATCATGAGGAACAATGGGAGACTCGTCTTTTAACCGACATACCATGATAGAGTTTACATGGTCCCAACTATCACACTCAAGTGGATAGAGCCGTCCAAAGCCTTTCCAGGGCTAGGGATGATACCATGATATCAATATCAAGCACATAGCCCAATAGGACAGGGGATAGCTCACAAGGGAGGTCCCGAAGTAATATATAATAGTATAAACCTATGTTGGCGCGTAGTTTTGAGGCATAGGGTGATCGACTCTTAGCCTACTTGCTAGACACTACTCCCAATAATATGCATATGCTCTACATCATTTTTCAACGAAGCTCAATAATCAAATACATCTCAAATATGAATCATGCATATGAGAAGCTTTAGCTCAAAACATACCATAAGTTGAAAGATAATTGGGAGTCTTCGCTCCAAAACCATGTGGTAAGCTTAATTCGGGAAATCATAATTCATACTCTACATGAGGGCATTGCCCAATACTTTATTATGCTTGAAAAATACTCAATTCACATCGAAAATATGATTATAAATATAGGTAGCTTGAAAACATGCTTTTCATCATAATATCTCATCATAATCATGCATTCATGTCAAATCTCATCTTTCATGGACTTCTCAACAATGGTCTTTTTAATTCATAAAACTAGAAACATGATTTTAATTGAAAATGATATAAAACTTGCCCATGATTCATAATTCATTAATATTTACATATTTAGATTATGCCCATATAGAGAAATTAAGAATATCATCCTTTAGGTTAAAACCCCATAAATTAGACATAGAAATCTCCTGATTTAGAGAGGGATTGGGCATTAGTGTGAAATAATTCACCCGTTCATAACCCTACATACCTGATGATAGCTGATTCTTACACTTCTTTAAATGCCCAATAGGTATTGAAGAGAAATTGAAGAATACTAAGCTTGATCACCCTCTCTCACCTTCTACCTGGCATGCATGAATGAATATGGATTAAAATGAACTTAACCCCCTTAAAAGATATCATTCATAACTTAAAACAATGTAGTTTAGGCATTAGGATCTTAGAAATTACGGAAAAGCCCTTACTAAAATCGCAGAAAATAACTGTCAGTTGGCCCCCATGAGGGACCTAACGACTCATCATCATGGGCCACGACTCGTGGAGTCATCCATCAAGTACACTGCTTATCATGTCTCCTAGGCTCGTCATGGGTGACTTGACGATCCGTTACTAGTGACCACGACTCGCGGTCACCACCCGTTAGGTACACTACCTCTGATTCTTACCTTGCTTCATCCTGCTGCTCAGGACCCTCCCCACGAATCGTGGTGACTGACCACGACTCATGGGGTCCTTCTATTAGGTACACTGCCCTCTTCCTTGTTTTTTCTTACTCACCAAACCTCACGACTGACCTAACGAGTTGTGGAGCCTGAACACGACTCGTGGTTACATCCGTGGAGATCCCATTTCTCAAATCTCAAACTCATCACCCGCCCATCCCCAGGAGTCACATCACGACTCATGGGATGCTCTCACGGGTCACCTCATGACTCGTCCTGATGCCTGGTGCCAGACTTTAACTGTTCTCCGTTTCAACTATCGGATCTGATTTTTGGGCTTCCGGGTATAACACCTTCGAAGCTAGCTAAGCCCACACTGATCCTAGAGCATAACACTATAACCCGTAAGAAGATACCATGAAAAACAAAAATATTAGTTGATTTCTTCCCACCTGTTCTAGTCTTGATGGACAAAGCTACCTGATATCTATTGATGGTGGATAGTTACAGGTATTTCGTGAAATTAGTCGAGGTTTACAAAAGACAGCCCGAACACCACAATTATAAATAAAACCTGCATGAAAAAAAAGCAAGCTTAGATTTTACTGACCTGAAAATTCATCAGGTAGAATTCCAAAAGAGTTGAGTTACTATAGAATAAGAAAAAGAGGGATTGGTGAAACATTTTCAACTGTTTTGTTTTTCCTCTTGGCTACAAGTTTTGCCTCAAGTTCTCTTAAGTCCTAAATTGTTCATGCCTTAATTTGTTGCGAAGGTGGAAATTAATTGTCTTTGATGGAAAAAGCCTTTTGTGGAAGTGATAGTTTTTATAAGTCCGCCAAACTATATGTAGAACGAGGTTTCTTACCTGATCTTTTAGCAGAAACAAAAACTAAATAACACACAATGTTTTACGTGAAAACTTTTTTGCCCAAGAGAGTAAAACTACGACCTACACTGATAGGATTTCCATACTCCACTAAACCAACGGGCAAGTTTCAGATTACAAGCTCATATAACTTAGGAATTAACCTATTAATCCCTTTACGCTTACAATACCTGTATTGTAAGGTATTGTAAGCCTTTTTACAATAACCCTATTACAAAGAAAGATAAAAAGCTAACTCTAACTTAACAACCAACGAGATTAAAAACAAAGAATCACCTACAAGTACTTCTCATAAGAGGAGTAGGTTTATAGATCTGATGAAAAAAATATAAGAAGTCAACAACTTAGAACTAAACAAATACAATGGATACGAACAGGTTCTTGTTGCTGTTGAAGCTTTGTCTTCAAATGACTTTGCAAGAGAGGAAGTATCCTTCTTGAGATTTGAAAAAGTGAAAATTCCCTTTGTATTGTGTCAAGAAATATCAAGGATGAGAAAGATGGGAGAGTGTTTATCCATTGGGTGAAGGCATGTAACATAGCAGTTCCGCCATTGTGCTGCTGCAGCAGTAGCAATCTGCCATGTTACTTTTCACAGTTGTGAATAGTTGACTTTTACCAAAGACGAATTCGATCCTTGACCTGGTCCCTCAATAGGTTTGTCAGATCACCAAAACTCATGCATAGTACTTCAGGTGCTACATCAATTTTACATCAATTTTCCCCTTTTTGATGATGACAAACACATGATTCAAATTTATTCCCCCTACGAGTCAGGTCCTCGCCTAGGTTCACTTTCTCCCTACGAACACATAATCCCTTCAAAAAATACCAGTTCCCCTTGCGAACCAATTCCATTAAATATAAGCAAGTTCCCCCTGTGACCCAAATCCCTTACACTCTAACTTCCTCTTTTTGGCATCATTAAAAAGAAAAGTAGTAACACCTTAGAGAAGGACACGGATAATGTTAACTCATGATCGTTGGGGAAACACTAACACGAATGATCAGATGCAAAATATAATGAGAAAAATAGATAATATGTCATTCAAAAAAAACATAGTGCCCAAGGTACAATAGCATTCGCAACCATATAAAAAGTTTCTTAAAAACATATAAATTGTGCCAGAAGAAGAGCGGGAGGAAAAAGTAAGGGCTAGGAGGATAAGGAAGCAGGAAAGGGAAAGGAAATCCTAAATAGAGGAAGTGGATCACATTTTGGAGAGGAGTTTGTCTATCCTCTCATTACCAGTATGCTGATCACAAAGCATCTATTGAGTCGAATCCTTTTTTTTCAAGACAATGTTTTCGTCCTTCAACAGGACATTCTCATTCTGGAGTGCCAACACTATACTAGGTTCCCAACTTGTCCCTAAATGGTCTGTTCTGCCTTCAACAGAGCTAGGTCTGTCTTCTTTTGAGCAAGTAGCATTGTTAACCTATCAATATCCTAACTCCCACGTCGTTGCGCCTCAATCAACCCAAAAATCGTGGACTGTACCCCAACACCACTCCTTTTGGCTACACATTCGCATTTCTCCAACATGCTCAAGGTGAACATCTGCTTCCTTGTATCCACAGTGCCTCGACCCACAGCAACCCCGAAGTGCTTGAACACCCTAGAGAGAAAATATCCATATGCCAGTCCATGTCGACCTTCCTTGGTGTCTATAATTTTTAGCATGTGTTCAATCATGAGAGCGGGAAGATTCAGTATTTAAAAAGTGGCTAAAGCTTCCATGATGAAAAAGTTGTCTACATAAGAAATGGAGCGTCGCTCAACCCGAGGAAGGATAACCTTATTCACAAAGTCAAACAGCAACTGGTACTCAGGTTTTAATTGATTTTTGAACATTTGATCGTTTTTTTAGGTTCCCCTTGAGTTTCCCAATCATTTTCAGAAAGTCTTTGGAGTCTTGTTTATCCTTCACAATAAACTTCCTTTCAACTGGACATCAAGAATCTTTTCAAGTTAGATCGAACCAAATGAAATCTCAACCCCTCCTACGGTGGCATAAACGATTTCCTCATCATCAGTAAACAACAAAGTGGAGTAAAAGTCAAACACTTCACTATCATACTTGACAGGCATGGGAAGCTCGAACAGGTGCTCCCATCCCTGATATCGCACCATCTCTAGCAGCTCTTGCATCCCATGAAGTTTTGTAATGTCTTGATCGAAGATGCATCCTCTAGCTCCTTTTGTTTTCGGATATCTCCACCCTATCCCCCAAGTGAGAATTCGAGGAGGAATGACTCACAACTCACTAGGTTCCTTGCTCACAGTCCTCTTACCTTTCGAGGACTCCTCAACAACGGACTTCCCGTTTGATCTCTTTGCAGTTGCACCAGGTTCCTCGGAAGGTTCTTCTGGTACAACCACTTTTTTTCCTTAGATTTTTGCTTGCTGCTCAAGCGTGACTCCTTTCTAACTTTTGAAGTCTCCTCCACTACTTGAGATGTGTTCTCAGTGTCCAGCTAAACTAGTTGAACGTAAGGGACTTCATCCTCGATCACCACAGGCCTCAACATCCTACATCTTTTTTATGGTTTTTTGAAGAATCTCGTACAAAATTTCATCCATTGATTGCTTCGTTGTGCCCTGAGTAACTGGTGCCCCATTTTTTCCCATTGTCATTTTGGAGGATGACCTAAATGACGTTTAAGCCTTCTTGTTGAGCATCAAATTTTAGAGGAATCTCATCATCTTCTTGAACAGGGGATGTATCCTCCATATGTACAGATGGAGTGGGAGTACCATCCCACTTTGGAGGATCAATTATTGGTGGTTCTTCTTGGGGAGTTCTCTCCACTCCCACTAGCAGTCAATTCCTTATCACCATGTGTATCAAACACTTCCTTTTCCCCCAGTAGAGTCTTCTCCCCAATCCCACCGGCCCTGATACCCAATGCTGTTATGAACCCCTCAATAATTTATTCCTCATTTTGCATAATATTATAAATTCCTTCCTTTTCTTTTAATTGATTTCCTTCAAATAGAGTTTAACTAGATAAGTCAAACCTTTCTTCCCTAGTCTCCATATGCACCACCAATGGTTCACAATAGCGTACGACTTCTGCTTTCCCTATTTTACTTGCATCATACTTGGGCTTCTCTACACTAGAATCGTCTTGAGCAGTAGGAGCATAGGTCTTATTCAAATTTACGGTTTGCACAAGAACTCGTTGCCTCACTTGCTAATACGGGTCTCTTAGGATTTGGACTTTTTCTGGTTCTAGAGGGTGTAGGAGAGGCAGGGGGATTAGAAGAAATGACAATGTCTAGAATGAGATCTTCTGGGCACAGATAGGGGTCCTAGTTCCCTTCAAATGAGGACCTGTGGCTAGGAAAGGAAAGTGAAAAGGGAATAGAGGAGGATTCTTGAGCCATATCTAGATTTTATGTAGGATTTCGGAATAAAAGAAATTTGAATAGAGAAGTATGTGAGAGGAAGATGGATAAGAGATAAATATGAGACTTTAGGAGAGAGAAGAGAGAAATAGAAAACTGAGCGTTTACAGTTAGGTCTAGAGTAAATAATAGGTGGAACAGCTGCGTCGATTCTGAGGATGTGACATCTTGGGAGATGTATCATTTTCATAGGTGGGAACACAGAGATGATGTGGCACAATTTTATAAGTTCTAAAAAGTTTAAGGTAAGATTGAAAATACTGACTTGTTCAAGAGGCCTGGTCCCTCAGAGGGTTCCCTTGAGTTATCTTTGGAAAATGGCCTATCTGTTCGTAGCTTTACTTATTGATCCCATCACCATGCATGCATACCTATGACAGTATAAGATTAAGTTAGACATATCCGTTAGCCTTCCTCCAACATATACCTGCCCTCTAGTTCTAGCCAACTCAAGAGGAAGTCTTAATATAAGACTAATGATCCAACTTCATCAATCCCAGCTTCAAGCGATTTCTTTCAAAGTGCTCCCTACTAAGTGTCTTCGTAAAGATATCCACTACCTAGTCCTCCGTCTTGCAGAACTTCATGCTTATTAGGCCTTTTTTAATATTGTCTCGAAAGAAGTAATGCCTAACATCAATGTATTTGGTTCTCTTGTGCTGCACTGGAGTTTTGTCATATTGAGTGTATTGGTGTTGTCACACATTAGTGGTAACATTATCTACAAAAATTCCAAAATATTTGAGTTGTTATTTGATCTACAACAATTGTGCACAACATGAAGCGGCAATAAAATATTCACCTTCTACAATCGAGAGGGTAACAGAGTTCTACTTCCTGGTTCCCTATAAGATCAAGGAGGACCCAAGGAAGTGTGTCATCCTTGATGTGCTCTTTCGGTCAATCAAATATCCAGCATAGTCAGCATCAACATATCCAACTAGGTTGAAATTGTCACAAGAGGAGTAGAAGAGAATCAAATAAGAGGTCCCCTTATGGTACCTTAAGGATTCTCTTAACAACCTTCAGATGTGATTCCTTTGGGAATGACTGGAACCTATTCCCACACTGAATATTATACCAGGTTTGCCCGCAGTCAAGTATAGGAAAGACCCAATAATTCCCCTATACATGTTCTCACTAACAGAGGACCTGGTTCATCTGTGTCCAAACGTGTAGCACTTTCAATAAGGGTGTCAATGGGCTTTGAGCTCTTCATATCAAACTTCTTGAGCTGTTCATAGGGGGTCTTCTCCAACAGATGCCTGATCATGCATCTATTTATTACATAACAGGTTGTGTTGATGGTTTTAACCCAGAATCTCTTTGGAATATCACTAGCTATCAACATTGTTCTTGCCACATCCTCAAGAATTCTGTTTTTCCTTTCAACAACACTATTTTGCTGAGGAGTTTTGGGGGTGGAGAAGTTGTGATTTATTCCATGCTCAGCATAAAATTCATGAAATCGCGCATTCTCAAACTCAGTTTCGTGGTCTAATCTTATGCTTACAATCTTGTTCCAATACTTGACTTGAACTTGTTTGGCAAAAGTGAAAAACACATCAAAGACTTCATTCTTTGACTTGAGAAATAGAGTCCATGTGAATCGAGAATAGTCATCCACAATGACATATATGTATCTCTTTCCTCCTCTACTGGAAGATCTCATAGTCCCACAAGGTCCATGTGGAGTAACTCAAGAGATTTGGAGGTTCTTACATCCTTCTTTGGCTTGAATGACGAACGAACTTGGTTTCCTTTTACACATGCATCACAAAACTTGTGGTCTATGAATTTCAATTTTGGCAGTCTGCAAACTAAGTCCTTTGAGACTAATTTGTTCAGAAGCAAGGGACTCACATGACCAAGCCTTCTATGCCACAGTTCAACATCATCTTCCAGTGCACTCAGGCATGTTATGTCATGATCCTTAATGGAGCTTAACTCAGCTACATCGATGTTCTTCCATCTTTTTGCAATCAGTATCACTTTTCCTGATTCAATGTTGGTCATCGTACATGAAGCTGAGATAAACCTTAATTCATTGCCTTTATCACAAATTTGAGACACACTCACCAGACTGTACTTCAATCAATTGACACATAAAACATTATCAATTGCATCAGCGATGCTTTTTCCAACTTTTTCCACACCAAGAATGTACCCTGTATTTTCATCTCTGAAGGGTACACTCCTAACTTAAAGGGCCTTGAGAGAGAGAGGAAGTCTTCAATTCTTTCATACATGTGTCTCGAGTAGCCACTTGTCACACCCTACCTTGGGAGTCATGACTGGCACCTGGTCCTCTACTAGGATCGGGACTGGCTGAGTTGACTAAGCCTAAGCACTTCTGGTGCAGGCTTACTTCCCAAATCAAGAGAACAACGGGCTATATCTGGGCTGTAAATACAAAATCCGACCGACAAGGCCTTATAGTCACCTGTAAAAGAAACCAGCTAACCAGAAACAAGTAATAATAGGAAATCCTATGCGGGCCGACAAGGCCACCATGATGTCTAGTTATGACTGTAAAGTAAATCCAGTTCTAAGTTAAACTATGGCCGACAAGGCCGCTAATTTGTCAGCTAAACAAGGTCCCACACGACCAACACATAAACTAAAGCACATATAGTCCCCACACAGCTAATAACAGCTAACCACAGGAAAATAGATACAATCTGCAAAGCCTCTAGGAGTAATATGATGGTCGGGACAGGTCCCCGGCCTACCCAAAAATTGTACAATCAAAAAGGAATAAACTTCCTATATATAAGCTCCGAAAGAAAGGAGCTACTGCCCTGGTGATGCTGGCTGAAAGCTACGAGCGACCTGCTCCTCGTCTATTTGTATCTGCAGGCAAGTAATGTAACGCCCCAGAAAAGGCGTCAGTACACCATGTACTGAATATGTAAGACGATAAGCATAAATGGCTAGAAGAATAAAGAGATAAAACTGAGAACAACTAAAGGAAAGGGATAGAGATCATACTTGAGTAATAGTACTTCTTACTATCTAATTTATAAATAACCAAAGAAACGAGGAAACCTTACCTTACCCCCATAAGCCCTAGTGAGTATACCTCAGTCTATGTACCCCTACCCAAGGTCACAATGGATCAACAAATAGCTATAGCCATCCTACCAATCCCATGGATCTGCCCAGCTAAGCCCGCTCGGCCCCTGAGCGCCAACTGTATCGAGTCCGGTGGACTCTAATATCTGCACCCAGAGCACCAGGCTCGGCGGGGGGTGTATATAAGGCCAACCATGGCATATGAGGATCTGGAACCCCATCTTCATCCCTGGCTTGGACAGCATACCGCTCCATAGAGCGACATCATCTCGCCCCTGGCGGTATCGACACAACTAATAAGCCACAGGGTTGATCACGGAGAGGCTATACAGTCATAAATTCATCCCAACTAATATGGGTGTGATATCGGCTAATAACAGCAACTAATCATAATAGACATGCTTCAGGTAATCTTACTAGACTGAGCTATCATGCCAAAGGAACTAACGCCAAAAACTGCCTTAACATACCTCGTTCGTTGATTGCGGTTAGCGCGAGTTCCGGCTCCTATTCAATTGCTCTTCTAGTAGAAAATGCATTATTGGGAAAAATGAGGCTAATTTCAAATACACTAAATTCAGCTGACAACATTATATATAAATGTTTACTATATTTCAACTTAATGGAACACGGTTGCTTAAACTCGTAAGTTCTCAAGAATCTAAAGGGAGAAATGCTTATTTTAAGCACAGGATCATATTGGCACTAGTTTTGAGCAATTCTAACAACTTTAGCTCGGCAGATTCACAGGTTGCGGGCGAATTTCATTATAACTCCGTAATAATGCTCTCGCAGTTTTATACTTGATACCCGAAGGTAATTTGAATTCGGGTAGCATTTCATAATAAATAAATCTTTATCATTAACTTCGTACACCTTTCCCGGGTCGACCGTATATATTGAAAATGAATTAAAATTCCAAGGAGGAACATATATATACTTGAGGTGGTGGACAAAATTCCGTGGAACGGTCTATCGCGCCAATCTTGGGTTGTGCCACGGAGCCTATCGCGCCCATCCTAGGTCGTTTACATGTTGCCTTCACGGCAGCTGGTCGACCTTCTCTGCCAGCGGTCCCGACTACGTGCTCGTTTGACCTTTCCCCGGGCCCTTTTCTCGTACATATTATACTCTAAAATTCTTAACCAACGTACGAATAAGTCATCTAAACATTAGAAACTTATGGGATGCTAACATATTCCTCCCGCTTGAGGAAATTCATCCTTGAATATTAACTTCCTTCAGAACCTTAACTCTTGCAGCTATTTATTCTGGAAAAATTTCAGCAGAGTCTCCCCTATAATATGGACTATCAAAGTCTTGAAACAAGAAAAGTGTCTGAGCACTTCATATAAAACTATTCCAACTATTTCAATATAAAGCGGAGTTAATGAGTTGTATACAACACACAAATCATAAAACAACAACTGAAATACTAAAGGTACCTTAACTGCACGGCCTGAGCTAAGCCTGGAACAGATGAGGATATTTGGAGTTCATGTCGTCCTCGGCTTCTAAGTCATTTCCTCTATGTTCTTGTTCCTCCATGGTACTTTAACAGAGGCAAAATCTTTAGTCCTTAACACAATGACACCCGATCTAAGCATAGCTACTGGATACACTGGCTAATTCCTCGGTAACCTTGACGTCCTCAACTAGCACAACTTGGGACGGATCCCCTATGAACTTTGTGGTATCGACACATGGAAAATGGATGACGATTCTAACTCGAAGGCAAATCTAGCTCATATGCCACTTGACCTATTCTAGGGTATTCGATACGACCAATAAACCTTGAGTTCAACTTCCCTTTTTGCCAAACCTCATTGCCTTTCATCAATGAGACTTTCAAAAAATACCGAGTCACCTATGCGAACTCCGGGTTCCTATGCCGCACATCCGCGTAAGATTTACGGTGCTGCAGTGCATCGGTAAACGCTCTCTGATAAGCTTCACTTTCTCTTCTGACTGATTAATTATATCTTGCCCAATTAACCCTGATTCTCCAACTTTGAACCAGCCAACTGGGGACCTGCATTTCACCCATATAAGGCCTCGTAAGGTGTTATCGCTTGGATTCTTAAGTGATAAGCTGGTATTGTAAACAGCTCAATAAGCATTTGGTGTTTTGTCCCAACTACCTCCAAAGTCCAGCACACACGCTCGTAACATAATAGCCAGGCGTCACAGATTATACATTTCACTTTTACTTTGTTTGTGCGATGATGGAAGGTCGTACTCGATTAACACACGTCCAAGGCCCTTCTGAAAGACTGCCAAAATTTAGGCACATGTAAACTAAGCTCCTCTATCAATGAAGTAATAATTGATAGTGGAACACCATGCAATTAGATTTATCTCTCGATATATAGTTCGACATAATCTTGGTGAAAAAATAATACGGCAAAAAATGAGCTGATTTCTTCAACTTTGTCAACAATAACCCAAATGGAATCAAATTTATGCCTGGTATGGGGTAACCATTTTTGTCACAAAATTCATACTAATTGCCTCCCATTTCCACACCAAGTCTTGCTATCTCCTAGGTCAGTCCTTTGGGTTTCGATGTTCGACCTGCGCTTGGTAGGACATTGAGCTACAGGAATTCTGCTATCTCCTTTTTCATTCCCAGCCACTATTAATCTCTTTTTATATCATGGTACATCTTTGTTGAACCTGGATGAAGAGTGTAACGGGAATAATGCACCTCACCACATAATGCGCAGGTGGAGTCTGTCGTGTCGAAACACAGAGGGAGGTCCCTATATCTCTAAACTCAATCTTCAGTTACCTGGAAATCTGTATCTCCCCCTCGCTAAACCTTCTCTCTGAGCTGAATCAAGTTAGGGTCCTCGTACTGTGCCTTTCCCTTCCACAGCTAACAACGATACCGTCGTATTCTGAATCACTACTCGATTGTCTCTGAATCTACTATAGGACTACTAAATATGGCTTTAACTGATGCCAATTCTCAGGCTGGATTCTCGTTGTCCTGGTTTCAGGTGTGTTAAACTCCCCATAGACTTACGGCTGAGGGCATCTGCTACAACATTGACCTTCCACAGGTGATACAAAATATTCATATCATAGTCTTTCAATAGCTCCAACCAGCTTGTTTGTCGTAGGTTCAATTCTTTTTGTGTGAAGATATACTGGAGGCACTTATGATCAGTAAAAATATCTATATTGCACGCCATACAGATAGTGCTCTTCCATATTTTCAAGTCATAAATCACCGCATTAATTCGGGTCATGGGTGAGGATACTTCTTTCATGTTTCTTTAGCTGTTTGGAAGCGTAAGAAATTACTTTACTATGCTGCATCAGAACACATCCTAACCTAATGCCTGAAGCATCGCAGTACACTGCATAACCTCTGATCATGCGCAAGGCTAATCTTTGGTGTTGAGGTCGATGCATTTTTCGATTCACAGCTTCTGTTCACATGCTTGATCCAGTGAAATTTAACTGTTTTATGAGTTAAATTGGTCAAAGGCACTGCAAAGGTGGAAAATCCTTCCACGAACCTTCTGTAATACCGGCTAACCCCAAGAATTACGTGCCTCGGATTGGAGTGGTAGTCCTAGGCATTCTACTTGCTTCAATTTTCCATGCGAGTCTACTGAATGCCGGCATACGACACAATGTAGCCAAAGGCTACTGAATTTAGCCAAAATTCACATTTAGAAAATTTCGCATACAGCTGGCGATTCCTGAGAGTCTGGGCACTGTTCGTAGATGATCTTGGTGATACGTCTCACGAGGCGGGAATATGCGAATATCATCAATAAATACTATCACAAACGGAGTCCATACTGACACGAAGATGTTGTTCATCAAGTCCATGAACACAACTGGAGCATTCGTCAGCCCGAAGGACATGACCGAGAATTCCAAAGGCCATACCTAGTCCTGGCTGATTTTCGGAATATCCCTCTCACGACCCGAGCTTCGAACTGATGGTACCTTGAACTTAGGGTAATTCTTGAGAAATACTTTGCCCCCAACAACTGGTCAATCAAGTCATCTATTCTGGGAAGCGGGTACTTATTTTTTATAGTGACTTTGTTCAACTATCAATAATCTATACACAAACGGAGGGAGCGATCCTTCTTTCTTACAACTAGGGCGCGTGCCCCACGGTGAAGTACTTGACCTAATAAACCCTTATCTAACAGATCTTTCAGCACATTCCTTCAACTCTCTAAGCTCTCGGTAGGAGCCATTCGGCACGGAGGAATAGATATGGGTTGAGTACACATAATTAATAAATTGCAAAGTCGATTTCCCGTTCTAGGGAATGCTAGGTAGCTCATCGGGAATACATACGAAAATTTATTGACTCTTGGAATGGATTGAAGAGTTGAAGATTCTGCTTGAACATCCCTTAACTCGACAATATGATAAATACATCCTTTCGCTACCAATTTTCTTGCCTGAAGATAGAAATAAACCTACCTTTGGCATGGCTGCATTGCCTTTCCACTCCCGTACAACCTCCTCTGGAAAGTAGAATCGGACAATCTTGGTCCTACATTTAACATTTGCATAGCATGACGCCAACTAATCCACACCCCTTAATTGTATCAAAATCAATCATTTCTAGTTCTATCAAATTTGCTGAACTCTGACGACCAGCGACCTCTACTTGTCATCCCGATAGACCCTACGGGCTATGATAGAGTCACCGACGGGTGTAGACACTAAAAGGTCGCTGGGGCGATTCTGGGATATCAGACTTTCGAGCCACTAATGGTGTAACATAAGACAAGGTGGATCCTGGATCTATCGGTACATAAACAGAATGAGAGCAAATGTCCTGCATACCTGTCACAACATCCCGGCAGAGTCTACGACTCATGTCATCCCGGTAAAGCATAGGTGTAATCCGGACCGGTACCTGAACTAGATGCCCCCCGATTTGCCTCGGCCTCTACCGGCTAGGTTGAGGGCCAACGCCCTACTGGAGATGCTAGGGCACATGACCCTACTGATGATCTGTCCTGTCGATCCTAATCACTCTGACCCCTGAGTGGACAATCCCTCATCGATGACCCTCCATTCCACGGGTATAACATGTTGTGGAACCATACTTACATCTTTGAATTGGCGTCGGTTGCAAATAGGGCAAAGCAGTACAGTGAATCTACTCTGCTCTACTCCCCTCTACTGCTGTGGACCTGCTAATCGTGAGCTCTCGCCAGGTCGTGACTGCCTTGGCGACCCAATCCGCTCCCCTCTTTATTGTTGTGGGGGTAGAGTGCAGGTGGTACTCGAGAATCGTGGCTGGAGTCTGCCACGGGATTCTACCTGCATGTCACTAAGGACTGGCGCTGCTCTGATCTGCCCTCCTTATCTCGCATTGCTGTCTGATCCCCTCGATATTCTGAGCAAAAGGCTTGAACAGGCAATATTCATGTCCTCTCCTGCAATTGGTCGTAATATAAGTCTCCACATATTCGAATTGACCCATAATAAATCGGTACACCCTAGCGGCATTGTATCTACAAAAACTTGGTGCATATCGGTAAGTCGAACCTCATAGCATACTCCTGGACACTCATCGGCCCCTACTAGATGTGAAACTGATCAACTTAGGCTGTCGATTTCCCATGGCGGTAGTGATCCCGGGAAAAGCCTACGAGAAGTTGGGCCAAGTCGAGAGGGAAACATCTCTCCTTGGGACCTCTGTCTCGTACCACAGTATTGTGATGTCATCCCATAGCTAGAATACCGCTAACTCAACCGACTCCACAGGCGTAGCATGCATCACCACGAAAATTCCTGCATCTGGTCAAGAAATCCACGAGGATCCTCCACCCGATCCGTCCTTGTAAACTACGGGGAACTCAAGGCGAGGAACTATAAGACCCTCGAACTACCAGGCCCTCCTAAGGACTCTGCGACTGTGGGTTCCACTAGTTGGTGCTGTGCAGCCATCATCTGAACTAGTATAACAACATAGCGCTTCTAACCTCATGATCCTATGGTACCGGTATAGGGAAATTTGTTGGGTAGGTGTTGTCACATTTTCCACTCCAAGCGGCTCCTATCGTGGTGAGAGTGCTGGGGAGACCAAGATTAAGCCTCCCTGTCACCCTCAGATCGGGCTGATTCTGACTGAGGCACCCTGTTAGTGTCTTCCCCTGCTGCAACAGCCCAATCTTCTGCCAATCATGGGGGTGTCGCGGGTGCATCATTTCTCTGTAGATAAAAAATAATATGGCCAAGCAGGGACTCAACCCTATGTTGTACAACTCTATAGCACGACTGGATAAGAAGAAAGAGTAACCATCCTATCATGCCTCGCAACCCCCTGCCTATAGAATGTGGTGCACAACACATCCATAGATTAGATTCTACTTAGCACGGCTTGTAGACTCCTGGGATACGACCTGCAGTACCAAGTTTGTCACGTCCCATCTTGGGAGGCATGACTGGCACCTGGTGCCCTACTAGGATCAGGACTGGCTGAGTTGATTGAGCTCAGCACTTCTGGTGTAGGCTTAATTCCCAAATCAAACGGGCTATATCTCGGCGTAAATACAACCTCCGGCCGACAAGGCCTTATAGCCACACGAAAAAAAACTAGCTAATCAGAAACAAGTAACCAATGGAGAATCCTATGCGGGCCGACAAGCCACCCTGATGTCTAGTTATTACTATAAAATAATATCCAGTTCTAAGCTAAACTATGGCCGACAATGCTGCTAATTAGTCAGCTAAAAAAGGCCCCACACATAGCCAACACATAAACTAAAGAACATATAGGCCCCACACGGCCAATAACTGACAAACCACCGGGAAATAGATACAATCTGCAGGCCTCTAGGAATAATATGATGGTCAGGTTGGGACCCGGCCTACCCAAAATTGCAATCAAAAAGGAATAAACCTACTGTCTATAAGCTCCGGAAGAAAGGAGATACTACCCTGGTGACAGGTGGCTTCTAGGGACACGCTCCTCGTCTATCCATACACCAAGCAAGTAATGCGAGCGCCCCAGAAAGGGCATCGGTACACCTTGTACTGAATATGTAAGGCGATAACTACAAATGAATGAAATAAAGAGATAAAACTGAGAACAACTAAAGGAAAGGATAGAGATCATACACGAGTAATAGAACTTCTTACTATCTAATTTATAAATAACCAAAGAAAACGAGAGCCTTGCACATTTTAAGGCGGAAGGTACAACCAGCACAGAACAACCCACCTGAGACCCCATAAGCCCTGGTGAGTATACCTCAGTCTATATACCCATATCCAAGGTCACACTGGGTCATTAATAGCCATCCACCATTCTTTCAGATGCAAGTGAGCCCCTCTCGGCCCCTAATTGTAACTATACGAGTCCGGTGGACTCTTGGTATCTACACCGGGCACCAGGCAGCGAGTGTATATAAGGCCAACCACGCATATGAGGATCAGGAACCCCATCTTCGTCCCTGGCGGACGGCATACCGCTCCGTAGAGCAACGTCATCTCGCCCTGGCAGGCATCAACACAACTAATAACCATAGGATGAGTCCGCAGGGCTATACGGGCATAATCCATCCAAACTAATATGGAATGCGATCTCGGCTAATAACACAACTAATCATAAAAACATTCTTATGGTAATCTTACTGGATTTCAAACTGAGCTCACCATGCCAAAGAAACTAACTTGCCGAAGAAGCTGTCTTAACATACCTCGTTCGTTGATTACTAACGGGAGTTTGACTGTATTCAACTGCTCTTCTCGACTGAAATCGCATTATTGGAAAATGAGGCTAATTTCAATACTAAATCCGATAAAAATGACAACATTATATATAAATGTTAACTAAATTTCAACTTAACGGAACACGGTTGGAAACTCATAATTTATCGAGAATATAGAAGGAGAAATGCTTCACTTTAGCTTGTGATCGTATTGACACTGGTTGGAGCAATTCCAACAGCTTTAGCTCGACGAGATTCTCGGTTTCTGAAGCGAATTTCGCAGGAAACAAACTCCGTAGAAATGCTCCTCGTAACTTTATGCTTGTTCAGTTAATTTAAATTTGGGCAGCGTTTTGTAGCGTAAACGGAAGATTTATACACAGTTTCTTCGTACTTCCTCGGGTATGGCCATATATTTATTGAAAATGAACTAAAATTCCAATGAGGAACATATATATACTTGAGGGCGGTTGACAGGAGTCTGTGGTACGGACCCTATCGCACCAATCCTGGGCCGTGCCACGAGCCCATCGCTCCATCCTAGGCCATGCCACATTGCCCCTTTGGGCAGGCGGGCCTTCTCTGCTTGTGACCCCGACTCCGCACTCATTTGACCTTTCCCGGGCCCTTTTGATACGTATTATACTCTAAAGCGGCAACAACGCACAAATAGACCCTCTAAACATTAGAAATTTACGGGGTGTAACACCACTATCCATAAACCATTTTTGGCCGCCTCTCCTCTCTAGCCCTTCAAAAGAAGAGTATAAGATACCGTCTAGTCCAATAGGTAGAGACAACTTTCTTACGGGAGGACCATGTTCCTTTGTGATTACATTTTCAGTAATGAACTTCAAGTTGTTTTTAATAGTCTGGCCTCATATATGTCTTTATAGTAGCCATTGTCACCACAGTGAATACACAACCAATTGTCGAGGAATTTAACATATATTTACCGTGAAGTCGTAAGGGACTTTGTAGCTCTTGCTAAAGCCAAGACCTTCTTTTGAAAAATTTATCCAAATCTTTTGTTTGCAGAAGCAAGTGCTTGGGAGGACCAGGTCCATAGGGAACCGCATTTCAAGGTCAGCCTTGACTTTCAGCGATTCCTTCTTGTGGTCTTCATTTCTCTCAAGTTCAACTAAGAGACTTAACTTAGTTTTTTCAAGTTCATCTTCCAATTCAGCTTGAAGTTTAACTAGAGATTTCTTTCTATCTCTATGTATTTCTTAAGTTTATCACCTAGTGAAAGTTTTTCTTTAGATGACTCACTAAGTTCTTTTAATATTGTGATCTCATCTGTCCGGATCTCCTTCTTCAGATTGTTCTAAGTCAGCAGCTATGTAATATTCCGGAAGTGCCTAAGACTAGACTCAGAAATTTTAAATGAGAAGCAGCAGAAAAATCTGATTTTACTCAAAATAACTTGTGGTACGAGTCGTTGGAGGTCTAACGACTCTTCAGGAGCCACCCGTGGTCGAATTATTCATAAGGAGACTTAGAGGTAACGGGGTCCATGGTATGACTTGTAGGACGATATAACGAGTCATAGGTTGGGGTCGCTGGTTATCATCAGGGTACCAGGGTTGGAAAGTACGAGTCGTTGTAAGTGTCCGTGGGAAGGAGCAGGAAATTCTCCCAGTCGAGGTAACGGATGAAACCCATGACTGCGTTGACAAATATATGAGTCATGGTGTGACCCATGGGAAGTCAGATATAGGTTTCATCAGAGGTTGTAACGGGTGGATACACAGTGATGGTATCAAAAGGGCGACTCGTGGTATCGATCCGTGGTCACTAACAGTAGCAAAATTTCCAAACTTTTCTGGGGTATTTTTCATAATTCCTAAGTGTTAAGATTTAAAACTATGTCGTTTTAAGCTTAGTAATAAGGGTTTTAAGAGTGTTAAACCTATCCTAAGCCTTATCATTCCATGCATGCAAGTTTAGAATTCTTCCTTGGAGATCAAACTTGAGAAATTCCCAATTTTTCCAATTTCCTTGGGCTTTCAAGAGGGAGTATAAATCAAAATTACTCAGGTATGTAAGGCTATGAATGACAGTTCCTTTCACTCTCATGTTCAAAATTCTTCTCAATTCTATGGATCAATTCTAGATTCAAGTTCATGATCTTATGGGTTTATCGGTTTTATGAAATTCTCTATGATCTATCTATGAGTCAATTCCTTCATGTATCAAATCATGTTTAAGATCTATGGGCAGATTTTAAATCTATTTTGATTATTAATTTCATAGTTTCAAATTTTAATTAAATTATGTCCAAGTGTAAGTTTCATGAAAAGTAAGTTATGATTCCATTATGATCTTGATTTTTCCTAAGCCCTAAATTATGATTTATAGTTTAATATATAATTTCTCTCAAGTACTCATCATAGATTTATATATCAAACATATTTATCTTTCCACAAGTATGATGTTCTTCATGATTTATGAATTTATGACTATTAGCTCACGGGCCCTTACTCATATTCATCCTTCTTATTTCAAGTATGACAATTGTATTTATGATTTATTTGATTATGAATTCATGAATGATTCATGATTATGATATGAATCTCATGTTCATATTTTGGGAGCAGTGTCTAGCAACGGAGTGGGCCACGTTCAGGTAAGCCCCATGATCTCAGAACTAAGTGTCACCGTAGGTATATACAGTATATTATTGGATCCTTGTGATATCTCCATAAAGCATGTCCTTTTCGGAAATCCTGGATGATCCGGACCACTTGGGCGAAATAGTGGGGCATCACGTAAGCTCTATTATGATAGTATCGGTTAAGATGAGTTCACCTATTGTTCCTCATGATTTATGCATTGTATGTTTATGTTACTTTGGCTCAAGCTATGTTTTATAAAGTTTCCCTTTGTGACTATTATTATGATTGGATTATGAAGGTTTGAAATCCTTGTGCCTTATGTTTGCATTATGACATTTACTTGTTCTATTTTCTTCCTACTCTTACGAACTCTTATGTATTTTAACTGTCCATTTTCACTTACCTTGAATATTCAATACATTTCAAGTATTGACCGCATACTATATATTGTATCATTCATGCACTACGAGGTTAGAGGATCAGTTTCAGCTGCATCACTATTCTTGCTTTCTCCTCAGGCCTGTCTAGCCAGTGTTGGTGAGTCCTCATCCTTCTAGGATATTCAGTTCTTCATTGTTACATTCTTTAAGTTACATACTTTGTCGAGCTAGTTGGGAATTTTGTCCCATCAGCTCATCAATTATGTTAGAGACTTTTTCATACATTATGTAGAAATCAGCTTGTCATTGTTGACTCTGTTTTAGATTGTTATGTATGGAACTTCTGCTTAAGCATTTTTATTTTATCATTTTCCATTTGTTGTATGCTTTTAGGTTCTATGTTCATGCCATGGGTCTACTTTGAGACTCTCGGGTTCCTTGTCCTGTCTCTGATCGAGCCTATCCCGAGTGACAAACTTAGTATCGAGCATTAGGTTTTGAAGTGTCCTATGGTGTATGAAAGTGCATTAAGTAAGAGGTCTTTTTCATGAGTGTAAAGCTCCGCACTTATGACGAAGAGGCTACAGTGTTTTAGGAAAATTCCATTCTTTCATGATCTATGTCATGCGATGAAATGTCTCTCAATCCCTCTAACTCATGCTATACACATTCGCTTAATCATGCCTCCTTTTAAGTTAATGGAAGAAGAAATGGGAATGGAATTGGCCACGAGAATGGCAACTGAGGATGGGCACCAGCAGGCCCCATCGACCCTCGAGGATCATGTGCTCAAGCGGGTTTTCCATGCGAGTTTAGGGCAATCATTCGGGATGTTAGCGTGAGCGTGTTACTGAATAACTTGGCAGCGAAGTGTGCTGTTTTCCACAAAATTAGGATGTGCGGCTGAATTGGAGATTTTCTTAGATGAATCCTCCATAGTTCCTTGGATCAAAGGTGGACGAGGATCTGCATGAGTGTATCCATGAGACTCAAAAGATCCCTTGCCAGATCATGGGGGTGATGAGGGAGGGTGCCGCGGTCTAGCTGTTATCAGTTAATAGAGGTTTCCCACATATGGTTTAGACAGTGGAAGGATGGTAGGCAGTTATAGTGGGCCCCATTGGTTGGGATGAGTTCCATACCTCATTTTGGATCGATTCTTTTCCCAGAGATGAGGAAAATCAAAACGGCTAAGTTTGTGAACTGAAGCAGAATGATCGACGGAGTCCAAGAGTATGCTTTGGAAGTCCACCCGCTTGTCCAAGTATGCATCGGAGATGGAGAGGCGTCGGAGAGCTTGGGTGAGCGGTTTGTCACGAGATAGCGGACTACAGTCAAGTTTGGGATTGATATGCTTTACCGGGGACATCGATTTACTACTCGATTGGTTTTGTATGCCTTGAGATGGAGGTAGTGCACTTGAGAGATAGAGGCCAAGAGGGCTAGGACAGATAGTTATGGGTTCTCCCAATAGAGATCGAGAGGTGAACAATGCCAGCTATCTCATCCAGAGGCCATTAGCTCAGCGCTATCATCTGCCAGATGCTCCATCTAAATTGCAAGGTGATCGAGAGGAGAAGAGCATCGGAGTTCGAAGGGGTGAGCATGCAGGAAGAGCGTATTTTCTCGGCCTGCGAGAAGTATGGAAAGAGTCATGTAGGGGAGTGCTTGTTGGTATCAGATATCTTCTTTGGGTGTGTTAGATCAGCCACAGGCGCCGGGAGTGTCCGGTGGCTAGGCGGTGTTGGTTAGAGGTGCTTCCACCCAGTGCCGGGTGAGTGGCTCAAAGTACTGGAATAGGTTTTATGCCCTTACATCTCTCCGAAGTAGGAGACTTCACTAGATGTGTAGTCACCGGTATGCTCACAGTATTCCACTTTGATGTATATGCATTGTTAGATCCAAGGAGCTGCTTTATCTTTTGTGACTCCCTATGTTGCTAGTGGTTTCAGAGTCTATCCCAAAATCCTATCAAAACCCTCCTCAGTCTCTACTCTAGTTGGTATTCGGTTATAGCTCGACGGGTATGAAAATTGCCCTGTCACGAGTCCTTCAGAAATCACCTCAACAGATTTAGTAGAGTTAGACATGACAGATTTTGATGTTATCTTTGTCATGAATTGGCTACATGCATGCTGGCTCGAGTAAATTGTAGAACCCATGCGGTAGAGTTTGCGTTTTTGGGTGAGCCAGTCTAGAGTGGAAGGAGTAGTTCGAGTTGTACCCGTAGGTCGCTTCATTTCCTACCTTAAGGCTAGAAAAATGATCTCTAAGGTTGTGAGTACCATCTAGTTAGGGTTAAGGATGCTACATACGAGAGCCCCGACTATCGATGCGGTTCTGTAGTGTGTGAATATCCAGAAGTGTTTCGAGATGATTTATTGCAGGAATTCCGCAGAGTGGAGATCAATTTTGGTATTGACCTTCTTTCCTATACGCAGCCTATATCTATTCCACCATACATAATGGCTCCAGGCGAGCTAAAGAAGTTGAAGGGATCTTTTAGACAAAGGGTTTCATCGGACCTAGAAAATCCCGTGGGGTGCACCAATTCTCTTTGTCCGAAAGAAGGATAGTTTCCTTGGTGTGCATTGACTATCGGCAATGAACAAGGTGACTTAATCAAGAATAGGTATATCCTCCCCAGGATTGACTATTTGTTTGACTAACGAGTGCTAAGTGTTTTTCAAAGATATACCTCGAGATCCGGATATCATCAGCTCGAGTTAGAAGTGACATTCGAGTAGCCTTCAAGACTCGGTATGGTCATTATGAGTTTGTAGTTATGTCTTTTAGATAAACGAATGCTCCTACATCTTTTATGGATTTGATGAATAGGGTGTTTAATCCATATCTGGACATGTTCATGATCATGTTCATAGATGACATTCTCATACTCTCGGAAGCGAGGAGGAGCATGCCGCTCATTTGAGGGTAGTGCTACAGACTCTGAAGGATCACCAGTTAAATGCTAAGTTTAGCAAGTGCAAGTTTGGTTAGACTCGATAGTATTTTTGGGTCATGTGGTGTCAAGCGAGTGTGTACAAGTGGACTCCTCAAAATATAGAAGTTGTTAAGAATTGGCCTAGACCAGTCAGTCCTTCGGATATCAAGAGAAGTTTCTTAGAGTTTAGCTAGATACTACTGGAGGTTTGTTGAAGGGTTTTCATTCATTGCAGCACCGTTGACTAAATTGACCCACAAGAAAGTGAAGTTTCAGTAATTGGAGGCTTGTGGCAAAGAGCTTCCAAGAGTTGAAGACTCAACTCACCCCCCTCCTTCACCAGTGTTGACCCTACCTGAGGGTACCGATGGGTTTGTGGTATATTTTGCGCCTCAAGGATCGGCCTTGGTTGTGTATTAATGCGGCACGGTAAGGTTATAGCCTATGTTTCGGCCCCGAAATTCCATAAGAAGAACTATCCAATTCACGACTTCGAATTGGCAGCAGTAGTATTTTCCTTGATGATTTCAAGATACTATCTATACGTGGTCCATGTGGATATGTTTACGAACCACAAAAGCCTACATTACGTGTTTACCTAGAAGGATCTAAATCTACATCAAAGAGGTGGTTGGTGCTTCTTAAAGATCTATGATATGAGTGTCCTATTTCATACGGACAAGGCTAATGTAATTGACGGATGCTCTTAGCGGAGCTCTCTATGGAGAGTGCGTCCGATGTAGATGAGGATAGGAAGGAGTTAGTGAAGGATATTACTCGGCTTGCACGACTAGGGGTTCGTCTTGTTGACTCGACAAATGGTAGTGTTATGGTTGAATAGATCGGAATCTTTCTTAGTGACAGAAGTCGAGAATCTAAGACAAGACGAGGATCTATTTTGAGTAAAGTTGAAGAAATCTATTCAGAATCAAAAGGTGGAGGTTTTCTCCCAGAGGAGATGTTGTACTACGATATCGAAAGGATCGTTGTGTGTACCGAGAGTTGATGACTTGAGGGCGGATGTGCATGAGCTCATGGTTCCAGATATTCTATAAATCAGTGCCACCAAGATGTACCGTGAACTATGAGAAGTCTATTGGCGGAATTACATGTCGCGAAAATTTGTGGCTAAGTATCCGAATTGTCAGCAAGTGAGAGGTTTATCAAATGCGCGAGGGTTCTTCAATACATAAGCTAATGCTCTACTTGGAAGTAGGAGGAAATCAATATGGACTTCATTATAGGGTTTCCTCTTACTCGTCAACAGTATAACTCTATTTAGTGTGGTTGTAGACAGGTTGACTAAAGCGACTCATTTTCTACCGGTAAAAACTACGATTCAACGGAAATTATGCTATGTTGTATATTTGGGAGCCGGTTCAGTTTCGCGTGCCCTTGTCCATCATATCAGATAAAGGTACTCAGCTTACCTCTCATTTTGGCAGATCGTTTAAGGGATTAGGTGCAGAAGCAGCACAACATTCCACACGAAAAATAGATGGTCAGGCTAAATGGACCATTTAGACCCTGGAGGATATATTGAGGGGCGTGTGTGATCTATTTCAAGGGTAGATGGTATGATTATTTGCCTCTCATTGAGTTTCCATATAACAAGAACTACCATTCCAGCGTTCAAATGGCTCGTTTGAGGCTCTTTATGTAAGCGGTATATGTAGATCGCCTGTTAGTTGGTTCGAAGTCGATGAAGCTACAGTAGGACCTAATTCAGTTCATGAGGCTGAGAAAGTTCAGCTTATAAGGAAGGTTGAAAACAGCCCAGGAGTTGTCAAAGTCATATGCGAATATGAGGAGGAGGGAACTTGAGTTTGGGGGGGATTGATGATTGGGTATTTTGAAGATATCTCATGAAGAGAGTGGTGAGATTCAGAAGAAGGGAAGCTGAGTCCCCGCTATGTTGGCCCCCTAAGGATTGTGAAGCGTGTTGGCAAGGTGGCTTATAAGTTGAAGTTTCCCTCAGAATTGGCTTCAGTACATACAATTTTCCATGTGTCACTTTTAAAGAATTTATGAGTGATCTGACTTTTGATTGTCCCGATGGAGGCGTAGGTGTGAAGGATAGCCTCATCTACGAAGAGGTTCCGGTGGAAATACATGATCGGCAGGTTCGAAGCTAAGAAATAAGGAAGTAGCTTCAGTAAAGGTTTTGTATGGAATCAGCATGTTGGGGGCTCGTGGGAAGATGAAGGCGAGATATGATGGATAAATACCGGCACCTATTCCCTTCCGGCTCAGTTTTAGCTTGAGGTATCAGTTTCTTTCTTTCTTCGTACTCTGTTCAGTCTCGCCTTTAGTTCATGTCCTAGTTTCTTTCTTGTTAATGTATGCATGTGTGATTCATGAATTCGGTTCGGTCATGTAGTTCGGTTCGAGTCGGTCCTTCATCAGTTTTCAACTTTGAGTATTTCACATTATGGGATGATAGGATTTTCCCCGGTAACAGTTTGTTACCCCACCAAAGATGAATGTTTCCCAAGGGGAGATATTGTCATATCCGAAGTGCCTAAGACTAGACTCGGGAAGTTGAAATGAGAAGCGGCAATCGGGATTTTACTCAAAATAGCTTATACCACGAGTCGTTGGAGCTAACGACCGGAAGCCACCCGTGGTCAAATTCTGTAGAAGGAGACTCAGAGGTAAGGGGTCCATGGTATGACTCATGAGATGATGTAGCAGTCGTAGGCAGATTCGTTCGTTGTGACCGAGTACCAAGGTTGGATGGTATGAGTCGTAGTACAACTCGTTGTGAGGAATAATGAGTCCTGGTAAGTGCCCATGAGAAGGAGCATGAAATTTTCCCAGTCGAGGTAACGGATGCTAACCCGACTCGTTGGATGAAGGTATGAGTCATGGGAAATCCAGATGCGGAGTTTCATCGAGAGGCGTGCGGGTGGATTACCACAGTCGTGGTATCAAAGGATAACTTGTGGTATCGTCATGGTCACTGACAGTGTAAAATTTTAGACTTTTCATTAAGGATATTTTCGTAATTCCGAAGCTCTGAGTCCTAAACTACGTCGTTTTAAATTTTTTTAATAATATTTTAATTAATATATTAAAATAGAAAGTTCTAAATCTTACCATTCCATGCATGCAAGTTTAGAGTTCTTCCTTTGAGATCAAGCTTGAGGAATTACCCAATTTTTCTCCAATTTCCTTTGGGCTTTCAAGAGGGAGTGTAAATCAGAATTTACTCAGGTATGTAAGGCTATGACTGAGGAGTTTCTTTCTCTCGTACTCCATCTTCTCAATTCTAGGATTTCAATTTTAGATTCAAGTTCATAATCTTATGGGGTTTCTCCCAATTTTTGTGAAATTCTCTATGATCTATCTATGGGTCAATTCCTGTCATGTATCAAATCATGTTTTAAGATCTATGGGAAAGAATTTATATCTATTTATGTTTATTCTAGTTTTAAATTTTAATTAAATTATGCCCAAGTGTACAAGTTTCATGAAAAGTTCAAGTTATAATTCCATTATGATCTTGATCTTTCTAAGACCTAAATTATGATTTTTGATTTATAATATGATTTCTCTCAAGTACTCATCATGGATTTATAAATATCAAGTATATGTATTTTCACAAGTATGCATGTTCTTCATGATTTATGAATTTATGACTATTGGCTGACTCATGTGCCCTTACTCATGGCTAATCATGTATTTCAAGTATGATCAAGTATGTTATGATTTATTTGGCCATGACTTCATGAATGATTCACAATTACGATATGAGTCTCATGTGTATGTTTTGGGAGCTGAGTGTCTAGCACCAAGTAGACCAAGGTTTAGGTAAATCCGTGGTCTTAGAACTATGTGTCACCGTAAGTATATACATATATTATTCAATTACTGTGATATCACCATAATGCATGTCCCTTTCTGGCATGCCTGGGACAGTCTAAGCCACTTTGGCAAAATAGTAGGGCATCATGTAAGCTCTATCATGATGGTACTCGGTTGAACCAGGTTCTCCCATTATTTCTCATAAATTTATGCATGGTTATGTTTATGTTACTGGAAGACAAGTTATGTTTTATAAAGTTTCCCTTATTACTATGATTATGATTGGATTATGAAAGGGTTTGAAATCCTTGAGCCTTATGTTTGCATTATGACATTTGCTATGTTTCATGTTGTCCTACTCTTACGAACTCTTATGTATTTTAACTGACTATTTTTACTTACCTTGCATATTCATTACATTTCAAGTGCTGACCGCATACTTCTATATTGTGCTCGTTTCATAATCTGAGTCGCGAGATCGATCTCGCGTATCCTTCATTATGTTTCGCCACTCAGGCCTGTTTAGCAGTGTTGGTGAGCCATCATTCTTCGAGGATATTCAGTTATTCATTGTTACGTTCTTTAAGTTACAAAATTTGTCAAGCTAGTTGGGGGATGTTGTCCCATCGGCTCATGATTATGCTAGAGGCTTTTCGAACATTATGTAGAAATCAGCTTGTCATCGTTGACTCTGCTTTAGATTGATATGTATGCAGACTTCTGCTTAAGCATGTTTTATTTTATCATTTTGTTTGTTGTACGCTCTTAGGTTCTATGTTCATGCCATGGGTCAACTTGGAGTCTCTATCCGAGCCTATGTTGGAGTGCGTGACAAGCTAGCACGTCACTTCATTAATAATACCATGATATACATCAATTAACACGTTATAGCACCTAAACTCTGTTTTATGAATCAGTTTTGAGATTTTTTGGATATCAAGAAAATTTACCTCCTCGTGTCCTCACCATAAGATTTGGCCTTGAGAGGAAAATATTGAGTTAAAATTTGATGGTCCATCTTTCTCAGGCAAACATGAAAGGTATCAACTTGGCCATCTCCTCCTTGATTAGATTCACCTGATGTATCACCTCAGGCCGCCATTGCTTGTTTCACCACCATATTTGCACATCTCTACTTTATTACATCTTGCACCTGGTTCCTTTATTATGTCTTTTCAGCATTGCCTTGGTATTGATCCTACTTGTGCATACGAAAGTCTTTAAATGAAATGTTCAGGCTTTCACAATTATGACAACAGTAGTTTTCTTTAGGATATTTCTTTGGAGTTTCTCTTTTGCAAAGTTCCCAATCTTTCTCACCAGCATTTGGAATCGTCGAGTCAGATAAGCCATATCAGGTTCCTCTTTACTGGAATCACTCCTAGTTGCCTTGAGAGCAAGTCTCTTTTCCTTCTTTGATTCTCTTCTTTTTTTTTTTTTTTCGAGATCTTACTTTTTAGCTCATAGGTCTTGAGGTTGCCAATCAACTCATCCATGGTGAGCTTCTATGGATTCTTGGCTTTAGTAATGGCATTGACCTTACTCTCCCAAGACAGCGCACACTGAGAATCTTCCTAACCAACTTGTTAGTCTTGATGAGTTCCCCAGGCAGTAAAGTTCGTTGATGATGAGTGAACCTCATATGCATTTCTTGAATAGACTCTTCGTCCTTCATTTTGAAAAGCTCTTACTGAGTTGTAAGCATGTTTATCTTTGACTATTTCACCACAGTTGGTACCTTCATGTGCTATTTGTAATGCCTCCCAAATCTGCTTTGTTATCTCACAGGCCCGAAATACAATTTGTACTCCTCTGGACCAATACCACACACCGAAATTTCTTAGCCTTGAAGTTTCTTCACCGGCCTTCCTTCCCTTGTCTAATTTATTACTTTTTTTCATCAAGGGAACTATTAGACCATCTTTTAGCGTCTTCATAGGCACGAAAGTTTGAATTTCAAAGTGACCCAAGACTAGACCGGGATTTAGAGTGAAAGTAGTATAAATCTAAAAAATTTCTCAAACGGGTCGTTGGTTCGACTAATGACTCGTTGGATGTGTCCATGGTGAGTGCTGCCCGGGTTTGGAGTTGGAAAAGCGGGTCTAGGAACGACCGTTGTTTGCTGAAACAAGTCGTTGGATGGGGTCGTTGTGAGATTGGTCCTTGGTTAAGGAGGAAGTAATGAGTCATGGGAAACGACCGTTAGGAAACAACGGGTCGTTGTCAGTAGCCATTTAAAGGGATCCCAGGTTAAGACAGTGGTAGCTGATGATGGAAACAATGAGTTGTTGGAGCTAGCAAACCCATCTGTCTGGTCATGGGTAAGAGGACCTGAGACCTAAATTCGGGGGTGTAACAAGGGAGGGGTAGTGCTTGGACTGTAGGGCTAGCAACGAGATCGTTACGGCGTCTGTATTGTCCTTGGCAGAACAGTTTTTTCTAGAAAATTTATCAAGGTATTTTCATCATTTCTAAGTCTGGTCTTAAACCACAGCCTAATTAAACTCGAAATAGGGAGTTTTAAGTTCATTCTAGGCTCATTAGCATTCATCGCCTGCAAGTTGAGGATTTAGAAGGTGATCAAGTCTAAGTTTTCTACAAGTTCTTCCTCTCAATTCTGCTGGGCTATCAAGGAATTTGTGTAATCGAGACACTTTCAGGTATGTAAGGTTATGAATGGGTGAATTTGGCGACAACCATGCCCAATCCCCCTCTAATTCATGAAAAAAATCTATATGTTGATCCTATGGGGTTTAACCCAATGCATGAATTTCTAAGTTTCTACTATAGGTATGATCTAAGCATGTTTCTATTGTTAAATTATGATTTATGGAGTAATTTTTATGATGTTTTTCAATTATAAATCATGTTTTCAAGTTTTATAAATTATAATGCCTACCGCGAAAGTTCATGAAAAATTGAGATGTATGATGTATGTTCAAGTGTGATGAGATAATTGTGACAAAAAGCATGTTTCAAGTTAATATGTCTGTGATCATGTTTTCAACGAGAAGCAAGTATTTTCAAGCATGTTTAAGTATTGGGCAAGCCCATATATTTAAGTATGATTTATGATATTCATGTCAATAGCTCACCACATGATTTTGGAGTCTAGAATCCCAATTTTATTTCAGCTTGTTGTATGATTTGGGTGCAGGCTCCTCATTTATGATTTGATTTGGCCATGCATGTATTTATTCAGCTTTGTCACTAGACGATGGTTCAGCTTCGTTGAAAAATGATGGAGAGCAAACGCATATTTATGAAAGTAGTGTCTAGCACCGAGTAGGCTAAGGAGTGAGTCAACCTTGTGCCTCAGAATTACGCGCCAAAGTAGGTTTTGCATATATACTTTGGGACCGCTATGAGTTACCCTGCACCAAAAGGGGCCTTGAGCTTGATATCAATATCATGGTAGTGCCTTAGCCCTGGAAAGCTTTGGACAGCTCTGCCCATTTGAATGTAATAGTCGGGACCACGTAAGCTCCTCTTTGGTAATGTCGATTATATGACAAGTCTCCCATTATTTCTCATGATTTCAGTTATGCATGTTTATCATTCATGATATGAATATATATTTATATGTAATATATATATATATGTTCTAAATAGGGATTTATTTCAATGTTTCAGTTTCTTATGATAATCAGACTTTCATCTTTGGGTCATTTGAATCGATTATGATGTTTAGTTATGTTCGGATCATGATTTCAGAAAATAGCATGCAAGTCCTTCTCTCAGATCCTTGATCTTGATTATGTTTTATATTATGCATGTTTTAAATGATTTTACTTAATTAAGAGGAATTTTACTTACCTTGCATACTCGATATATTTGATCTTGTTTGCATACTCTATGTTGTATCATTTTATGATACATGCTTCAACATCCAGACTCAACCCGTCTACCAACCAGTTCAAAGTTAGCATCAGTCTCTATTGGTGAGTCTTCATCTGTCGAGGCCCCTTTCTATTCAGTTATGTTTACATATTTTCAGTTTCGAGACTTAGAGTTAGTTGGGGTCTTGTCCCATCAACTCATCAGACGTAGAATCTTTTCATACATAGATTGTATTCATCTTCAGATTCGCGATTGTATTCTGATGTTATGTATGTTTAGGCTTCCGCTATGATTATCATGATTGATTTGGTATCAGAGCAATAGGTTTTGAAGTGTCCTAGGGTATGCGAATGTCTCGATAAGTAGAGTCTTTTCATGGGTGTGAAGCACGCCACACTTATGACAAAGAGGCTATGAGAAATTTAGGAAATGTTCCTTCTTTCATGATCTTTTCGTGCAATGAAATGTCTCGCTATCCTTCTAACTCATGTTATTCCGCGATTGTAGAATCATGCCTCCCCCTTGAGTTAACGGCGGAAGGAATGGGAAATGGAAATGGCCACGAGGATGGAAATGGAGCGAGTGACAACAAACCCCCACCAGCCCATGAGCACCATACATCGGAGCTGGTTGCCCATTCTGAATTCAGGGCAGCCATTCAGATGCTGGCATAGGCCTTGACCGCCCAGGTCAACGAGCCAGCGATGCTTGCGCACATGTCCCGTAGAATGGAATCTTCTTGTGACATGGTCAAAGATTTCCTAAGGATGAAATCATAGGTTTCTTGGGTCAAGGTGGATGAGGATCCAAATGATTTCATTGACGAGATTTTGGAGATCACCCAGGTCATGGGGGTATTTGGAGAAGATTGTGCTGATTTGGCCTAATATTAGTTGAAGGGTTCGCACACATTTGGTTTGGCGGTGGAAGGATAGTAGGGTAGCCAGAGCAGGCCCTATTAGTTGGGATGAGTTTCATGTCACTTAAAAGTCGTAAGTTGAGGAGTTGATGTGCTGTGGTTTCAGCACTTTCAGCGCTCAAAACTAAGAAAATAGCATGGAAAGTATATTCCTTATGGATATAAATGGAGTTTTCTCTAGTTATAGGATAAATAGGTGTTGGAGAAAAGAATGTGCAAAGATAGTCTGAAAATGCAGAAAATAGGCTAAAGTCACAGTTCTCAGTATGAGCCGTAGGAGGGGCTGAGCCATAGTGTAGGTCGTGAGAAGTTTCAAAAGGATAAGGATGAAGAGTGCATCCCATACGACCCTCAGTACGAGTCGTACAGTGGCAGCTGCGAGCTATAGTGTAGCAGTCGTGTGAAAAGATTAAGAAGATTTGCACAAGAGGCTGACTCCTGATACGGATAGACAGTACGAGTCATTGGCATTGGGTACGAGTCATTGCCATAGCACTCGTGAAGAACTTGGAAAAATTGAAAAGTCTCGAGTCAAGACACGGAAGAATAGTATGACTGGTAAGAAGCATGTCGTACCAAGGTCCAACAGCAGCCCAGAATTTCAGCCAGCCTATGACATACAGGAAGCGGAGATACGATCCGTACATACCTGCTACGGGTCGTAGGAATGTCGTGACACGGGCGGCTTCAGTTATGGAAATTCACCACAGTTAGCCTAGGAAAAGAATTTTTGTATGCGTATAAATATGTTTTATCTTTTAATTTCATAATAATTAATTAGACCTGATTGAAGGGCGTGAGAATTGAGGGTTAGAAGATACAGGTGAGTTGTTCGACTTGTGATCAACCTTTTTCTTGATTTCTCTTGATCTTCATATTTGTTTGTGAAAGTTGACTGATTTATACAAAGAAGTTTTTCTCTCATCCATAATTGTAAGTATTGATTTATGTATTTAATTATGAATGAGAAAATCACAATCTTGCAACTACGAGCTAAAATTGCCTCCATAGCTAGGGTTGTGGGAACCATGGTAGATTAACAAGCTAGGGTTGCATAAAAGTGATTGAAAATCAGTAAAAACTTATATTGTATTCTCTTCAAGCTTAAACATTTCTTGATTGTACAACGTTATGACTTGCCCAGGCCTTTACTTGCTGAGCCTATAGAGGTAGATATTAGGAAAGAATTACAACAAAGTCTTTATCTTGATGATCATAGTATTGAGCTATGATCGCAGGATAGTTAAATTTGGGACATATTGTTAACGGTTAGTTTGAAATCGCTCATGAGACCTGACCGGTGATTGAATATAGTCATTCAATAGGGACAGACAGTCGTTTGGATGAACCTAAATTATCAGTTCTACAAGTAAGCATTGGTGATGATCACGTATGTATACCCGAAGCAGTTATGAACCCATGAGGGAACACAAAATCCTAGTTATCTTTCATTCTTGATTTCAACCAAGAGTTTTAACAATTGTTTTAATTATTTTTATTTAGAACCCCTATTTGGAGTAACTACTCATCAAGTTCACTTACTGGCTTTAATTAGCTCTTCCATATTCCTGGATCGACCCCAACCTCTAGTTGGGTTTTTATTGACAAGCGTCCACTTTATACTTCAGTAGGAGGTATAGTTTGAGCATTATCGGACACCTTATGTGTCTAGTAGTTTTAGTCAGTCCCAAAATCTTGTCAGAACCCTTCTCAGTCTTCTCAGTGGGTGATTCAACTGTAGCTAGGCGGGTGTATAGAAGTTTTTTTTTTTCAAATGCAGTCCTTGGAAAGTCACCTCGGAGATTTAGTAGAGTTATCCATGATCGATTTGATGTTATTCTTGGCATGGATTGGTTGTTTGCATGTTATGTCTCAGTTGAGTACTTAGAATCTAAGCAGTAGAGTTCAGATTTCCGGGTGAGCTAGTCTAGAATGGAAGAAGGTGGTTCAGTTGTGGCTATAGGTTGCTTCATTTCCTACCTTAAGGCCCGGGAAGATGATCTCTAAGGCTTGTGTGTACCATCTAGTTAGGGTTAAAGGATGCTACGTCCAAGACCCCAACTATCTGGTCAATTCAGTAGTATGTGAATATTCAGAAGTGTTCTCAGATGATTTGTCGGAAATCCCTCCTGAGCGGGAGATTGATTTTGGTATTGACCTTCTTCTCAATACGTAACCTATATATATTCACTCCATACATAATGGCTCCGGCCGAGCTAAAGGAGTTGAAAGAATAGTTGAAAGACCTTTTGGATAAGGGGTTCATCAGATCGAGTAAATCCCTATGGCGTCTTTGCAGTTCTCTTTGTCGAAGAAAGATGGTTTCTCATGTATTATTATTTTCGATTATCAACAATTGAACAAGGTCACCATCAAGAACATGTATCCTCTTCCAGGATTGATGATTTGTTTGACAAGCTCCAGGTTGCTAAGGGCTTTTCAAAGATAGATCTCGAATCAGATACCATCAACAGGGTTCGGGAGAGTGATATCCCAAGACAGCCTTCAGGATGCGGTATGGTCATTATGAGTTTTGTAGTTATGTCTTTTGAACTAATAGAATTCTCTTGCAGCTTTATGGATTTGATGAGGTGTTCAGGCCATACTTGGATATGTTTGTGATCGTGTTTATTGATGACATCAGATATACTCTCAGAACGTAGGAGGAGCATGTCGCTCATTTGAGGATGGTGCTACAGACTTTGAAGGATCGTCAATTGTATGCAAAGTTTATCAAATGCGAGTTTTTGAGTTTAAATTCCATAGCATTCTTGGGTCATGTGGTGTCAAGTGAGGATATAAAGGTGGATTCTAAAAAGATAGAAGCGGTGAAGAATTGGCCTAGAACAGTACGTCCTTCGGACATCAAGAGTTTTTTGGGTTTAGCTGGGTACTATCGGATATTTGTTGGGGTTTTCATCCATTATAGCACCATTGCCCAAGTTGACCCAAAAAGAAAGTGAAGTTCAATGGTCAGAGGCTTGTGAGGAGGTTTTAGGAGTTGAACATCTGACTCATCTCGGCGCCTTTGGTGTTAACCCTACGAGGTACCATTTGGGTTTGTGGTGTATTACGATGCTTCTAGAATCGGCTTTGGTTGTGTATTGATGCAGCAATGGTAAAGTTATAGCATACGCTTCCAAACAGGCGAGGGTTCATGAAAGGTGCCGGACCCATGATCTTGGTGCGGCGGTGGTATTTGCTTTGAAGATATTGAGGCACTATTTGTGCTTGGGGTCATGTAGATGTGTTTACAGGACCACAGAGCTTACAATATGTGTTTACCTAGAAGGACCTAAATCTACGCCAAAGGAGGTGGTTGGAGCTAGTCAAGGATTATGATATGAGTGTCATTTATCATCCGAGTAAGGTCAGTAATGGTGGCAGACGCACTTAGTAGACTCTGCATGGAAATTATTGTCCCCGTAGATGAGGGAAAGAAGGAGATGGTGAAGGATGTGCATCGACTTGCACGGTTGGGAGTTTGTTTGGTGACTCGACCGATGGTAGTGTTATAGTTCGAACGGGTGAATCGTCTATGGTGACTGATTTGAAAGCTAGAAAAGACGATGACCCTATTTTGATGAAGTTAAAGGAAGTCGTTCAGAATCAGAAGGTAGAGATCTTCTCCGAAGGGAGATGGTGTGCTTCGATATTAAAGGTCGCTTATTGTCGAATGTTGGTAATTTGAGAAATCGAATGTTGCATGAAGCTCACGGTTCCAGATATTCGATACATCCAGGTGCCTGTATGTACCGTGACCTACGGGAAGTCTATTAGTGGAATGACATGAAGAAGGACATCACAAAATTTGTAGCTAAGTGTCCAAATTGTCAGCAAGTGAGAAGCTTGACCACTAGAGAGGCTTGAGAAGTGTGTTTTTCAAGGACATTAGCATTCCTACATGGAAGTGGGAGGAAATCAGCCTTGGTATTCATGATAGGTTCTCTCACTCGTTGACAATGAACTCCATTTGGGTGATCGTAGGACAGGTTGACCATAGCCGCTCATTTTCTGCGGTCAAAACACTTATTTAAGAGGAGGATTGTGCCAAACTATACATCAAGAGCTAATTCGGTTGAATGGAGTTCACCTTGTCACATCATATTAGACAGAGTACTCGGTTTATCTCTCGGTTTGGAGATCGTTTAAAAGAGGACTTGGCACCGGTTCAAGCTCAGTATAGCATTTCACCTGCAAACGGATGATCAAGCGGGGTGAACAATTCAGACTCTCGAGGACATGTTGAGAGCATGTGTGATTGACTTCAAGGGTAGTTGGGATGACCATTTGCTCTTATCGAGTTTGCATACAATAAATTTACCATTCCCGGCATTGAATGGCTCATTTGAGGCTCTCTATGGGCAGAAGAGATGTGGTCGCTATTGATTGGTTTTAGAAGTCATTAGTACATGATGATAGGGACCAAGATTTAGTCAATGGGAGCCTGGGGAAATTCCAGCTCATGCAGAACAGGTTGAAGACAGCTCCAAAGTTGCCAAAAAGTCCTATCCCGATGGAGGAGGAGGGAACTTGAGTTCGAAGTTAAACCTTTGGGTGTTTCTGAAAGTGTCTCCCATAAAGGGAGTGATGAGGTTCGGAAAAAATGAAAAACTCAGTCCCCATTATATTAGCCCGTACCGGATTATGAAACGGGTTAGCAAGGTGGTTGTTATACCCGGGAACCCAAGAATCAAACTACGAAGTGAAAATGGAGAAAAACTAAAAATTCGCACCGAATTCACAGAACTACTCGTGAGGAGTGACCACGAGTCGTGGTCAGACCTCACGACTCATGCGGTCATCCGTGGTCAACCCTGGAGGTTTGGGAATATTGGGATGGGCAGTGTCGGCCACGGAAGGTGACCACGAGTGGTGGTCCGACCTCACGACTCATGAAAGTCTCTGTCAAGGGTTCCCTTATAGAGGATTGGGTGTGGACTCCAGCAGATCAAGGGCGAGTGGTGCCCTTTGGCAACAGCCCACTAGGTCCCTCATGAGGACTGGCGACCCGGGAATTTTCTGCGTTTTAATAAGGGTGTTTTCATAACTTCCTAAGTCCCTATGGTATAAACTACGCCGTTTTGGTTATTTTCTAAGTGTGATAAGAGGAGTTAAGAGTACTCTATTGCATGCCCCATTATCATGCAAGGATTTTAGAGAGTTTTTAGGAGATCCAAGGCCTTCTTCCCCAAATTTTCATCAAATTCTTTGTGCGTGTTCAAGGAACTTTAAGTCCATCTATTCCCAGGTATGTAGGGTTTTAAAATGAGTGGAATTCTTCCTCACCCATGCCCAATTTCCAGTTAATTCATGAATTCTCCTACTCAAACTCTATGGAGTTTACCCAAAAGCATAACAATGTGATTTCTCTTTATGGGTACATGTTTATTAAGTTTTAGGTATTGAATTACTTGCATGTTGGGAAGGTTTTGTATTATTTTATTCAAAAATCATGCTTCAATCTTTTAAATCCAAAAATGCCCATTTGATGAAAGTTCATGGAAGTTATGATTTATAATGAATATTCACTATTTTAAGTTTATTGATTATGGAAATGCGTGAATCCAAGTTACCCATGTTTATGAGCATATTTTGAAAGAATTGAGTATGATGAAGCATTGGGCAATGTCCATATGATGATATGATTGATGATTTATGAAACAGAATTTCATGATTTATCGATTTATGATATTGGCCGATAAAGGTCATGATTCTTGGCTAAGCATGTTTTAAAGAGGATCAATGATAAATTTTTATATCTTAACCAATGAATTTTAATGTATGATGTTAATGATTTATATATGAGCCTATATGCATGTTTTTGAGAGCCATGTCTAGCACCGATCAACCCGGCGTTCAAAAGACTACGTCGGTGTCTCATAACCACATGCCACCATGGGTCGTAAATGTTATGATGTATTAATAATGATCCCCTCAAATGTTATATCACTCCCTATACACGACCCTCGCACAGAAGCTAGGGTCGGCTCTGCCCATGGCGAGACAGTGGGGCATCATGAGGCTCTACCATGATGGTGTCGAGTATTGGCAAGTCCTCCCATTGTTCCACATATTTTATGCATTATTATATTTTTTATTGGCTCAAGTTATATTACGATAAAGTTATTTACGATTATGATAATGAATGATTATGAATGAATTAAAAGTCTTGAGCCTTATGATTTATTATGAAGGTTTTGATGCAAGCATGATATCCTTCTCCTATGTCTATTTATGAGTTTACTTTACTTTTAAAATGTCTGTTTTACTTACATACTCACTTAGGCAGAGACAGTGAGGCATCATGAGGCTCTACGATGATGGTGTCGGTGATGTGAGTCCTCCCATTGTTCCACATATTTTATGCATTATTATATTTTTTATTGGCTCAAGTTATATTACGATAAAGTTATTTACGATTATGATAATGAATGATTATGAATGAATTAAAAGTCTTGAGCCTTATGATTTATTATGAAGGTTTTGATGCAAGCATGATGTCCTTCTCCTATGTCTATTTATGAGTTTACTTTACTTTTAAAATGTACATTTTGCTTACCTTGTATACTCGGTACATTCACGTACGGACACATACTTTCTATGTTGTATCATTTCTTACGGGGTCCGGATCTCACTCATCTCCATCTTTTAGTCATCCCAGTCTACGATATAAGCTTATTGGTGAGTCCTCATGTTCCAAGGGTCGTTTGATAAACTTTTCTATTGTTTATGTTTCAGTATTGCTCGGGTTAGTTGAGGATATTTCCCATCAGCAGCGCCTTATATATTAGAGGCTTAAAAACAAATGAGTAGCATTCAGCTTATGTAAATGTTGGTACTTCTTGATGTCATGTTATGGTTACGTTTCCGCGATGTTCTATGCTTAATGTTTTGTTTATTTAAATGAGATTAGTTGAATGCATGTGCCATGGATTGACTTAGGGTCCCTCGGGGTCCCTTATCCCGTCTACGATTCCGGGTGTACGTTCGGGTCATGAAGGTGGCATATGAATTGGAGTTTTCCTCAGAATTAGCTTCAATCCATCCAGTTTTCATGTATCGCTCTTAAAAAAAGTGTTTGGGTGATCCATCTCTAGTTGTTTCGGTGGAGAGTGTGAGTGTGAGAGACAGCCTTAGCTATGAGGAGATTCTGGTGGAGATATTGGGTCATCAGTTTTGAAGGCTAAGAAACAAGGAAGTAGCTTCATTTAATGTTTTATGGAGGAATCAGCATGTTGAGGAGCTACGAGGGAAGCCAAAGTGGGATATGATGACTAGATACCACATCTATTCCCGTCGGCTCCAGTTTCAACTTGAAGTCAGTTTTGCCTTAATACTCTGTCGAGTTTCATGTTCAGTTCATGTGCTCCAGGTTTCTTTCATGTCAAAGTAGCCATGCATGTATGATTCATGAGTTCAGTTCAGTCATGTAGTTCGATACGCTGGATTCAGTCACTCCGTCAGTTTCAGCATGTGGTTAGTGTTTGAGTATGACAATTGCATTTCTCGTTTTCTGCATATTTCCCACGATGAATGTTCTAAGGGGGAGATATTGTAATACTTATAAGTGTCCAATACTATACCCGAGATTTAGAAATAAAAAGTAGCAGAAATCTGAAAAACTTTTCTCAGAACGGGTCGTGGTACGGGTCGCCATTGGATGTGTCCGCGGTGAGGTACTGCAGGTTTGGAGTTGGAAGTAACGGGTCTAGGAACAACTCGTTGTTTGCTGAAACAAGTCGTTGGATGGGATTGTTGTGAGACTAGTTCTTGGTCAAGGAGAAGTAACGTGTCATAGAACTGACCTGTTGCAAGGAACAATGGGCTGTTGTCAGTAGCCATTTAAAAAGAAATTCTAGGTTAAGGTAGTGGTGATGACAGCTGGAAACAACGATTCGTTGTAGCTAGCAATGACCCATCTTGTCAATCGCGGTGGGGGATCTGATATCTGAATTCCAGGGGTGGCAGCTGCTGACAGGTAACGGACTGTAAGGAGCTAGCAACGGACCGTTCTGACATCTGTTGTCACTAGCAGAACAGTTTTTTCTAGAAATTTATTAAAGGGTATTTTCGTCATTTTCTAAGTCGTAAGATCACAAACTACGTCATTTTAAGCTCAAAATAGGCAGTTTTAAGAGGAGTAAGTTTATTCTAGGCTCATTCACGTTCATGCATGCAAGTTGAGGGTTTAGAAGGTGATCAAATTCTAGTTTTCTACCAAGTTTTCCTCAATTCTCTTTGGGCTATCGAGGAATTTGTGTAATCGGGCCTTTCAGGTATGTAAGGTTATGAATGGGTCAATTTGTTTCACAACCATGCCCAATCCCTCTCTAATTCATGAAAAAATCTATGTGATGATCCTATGGGGTTTTAATTCAATGCATGAATTTCCTAAGTTCCTACCATGAGTATGATCTAAGCATGTTTCTATATTGAATTATGATTTATGGAAAAGTTTGACGATGTTTTTCAATTATAAATCATGTTTTCAAAGTTTCTATATAAATTATAATGTCTACCCGTGAAAGTTCATGAAAAATTGAGATGTATGATGTATGTTCAAGAATTAATGATGAGATAATTGTGACAAAAAGCATGTTTCAAGTTATACATGTCCATGATCATATTTTACATGAATAAGTATTTTCAAACCTCATTTAAGTATTGGGCAAGCTCATATGTTCAAGTATGATTTATGATTTTCATCTCAATTAGCTCATCACATGATTTTGGAGTCTAGACTCCCAATTTTATTCAACTTGTGGTACGATTTGAGCCAAGGCTCCTTATGTTATGATTTCAGATTTATGCATGTATGTATTTATTCAGCTTTGTCATTAGACGATGGTTCAGCTTCATTGAAAAACGATGGAGAAAATGCATGTTTTGGGGAGTAGTGTCTAGCACCGAGAGTAAGCTAAGGTCAGTCAACCCTGTACCTCAGAACTACTTGTCAATATAGGTTTATATATATATATATATATATATATATATACACACTTTTGGTACATCCTTTGTGAGTTCCCTACCCCCTAAGAGACCTTGGAAGCGATATCGATATCATGGTAGCGTCCTTAGCCCTGGCAAGACTTTGACGGCTCTGCCACTTGAATGTAATAGTCGGGACCACGTAAGCTCTATCGTGGTAATGTCAGTTTATATGACAAGTCTCCCATTGTTCTATATAATTTCGGTTATGCATGTTTATCATTCTGATGTGTGTGTATATATATATGTTCTAAAGAAGGTTTGACTCAATGTTCAGTTTTACTTATGATAATCAGACTTTCAGCTTTGGGTCATTCGAATCAGTTATGATGTTTAGTTATGTTCAGATCATGATTTCGGAAAATGATGCGCAAGCCCTACTCTCATATCCTTATCTTGATTATTTTTATATTTTCCATGTTTTAAATGATTTTACTTAATTAAACAGTTTTACTTACCTTGCATACTTAGTACATTTCATGTACTGGCCGCATACACTATGTTGTATGTTTGTGATATAGACTCCGACATCCAGACTTAGCCCGTCACAGAGTCGGTTCAGAGTTAGCCAGTCTCTATTGGTGAGTCTTCATATATCCAAGGCTCCTTTCTATTAAGTTATGCTTACACATTTTCAGTTTCAGACTTAGAGTTAGTTGGGGTCTTGTCCCATCAGCTCATCAGACGTGAGCTTTTAGGATATAGGTATATTCACCTTCAAATTCGCGGTTGTATTCTGTGTTATGTATGTTTAGACTTCTGCTATGATTATCATGATTGATTTTCCGGTTTTATATGTTCATTCCATGGGTTGACTTAGAGTCGCTCGGGGGTTCCTTGTCCCGTGTTTCGACCGGGCCCATGTTCGGGTGTGACAAAATGTCTGTCACAAGCATCCCCACAGCTCCGAGTCCTCAGCCTTAAAATCATGCATTCTAGTTTTCCACCATACTAATACTGCCCATTAAATCTGGGAGGTCTAGTAGTGGATTGTTCTTCTTCCAAGTTAGGTAGAGCATCCATTAAAGTCGGTACTTTCTAAGTGTTAACCTTTTAGAAAGAACTTGTTCTGATACCAACTAATAGTTTATATAAGTCCACCAAACTATATGTAGAACCAGGTTCCTTACCTAGTTCTTTAACACGAACATAAACTAAATAACACACAACGTTGTACGTGGAAACTCTTTTCCCAAGAGTAAAACCACGACCTACCTTGGTAGGATTTTCAAACTCCACTAAACAAATGTGCCAAGTTTCGGATTACAAGCTCATACTTAACCTAGGAGATTAACCTATTAATCTCTTCCCCCTTACAATACTTATATTGTAATCTTTGCAATAACCCTATTATAAAGAAGATAAAAAGACTAACTCTAGCCTAACAACCAACGAGATTACAAACAGAGAATCACCTACAGCTGCTTCTCATGATAAGAGTAGGTTTACAGATCTGATGAACGAAAAGAAAGAAGTCAACAACCTATAACTAAATAAATACAATGGATATGAATAAGTTCCTGTTGAAGCTTTATCTTCAGATGACTTTTAAAGAAGAAGTGTCCTTCTTGAGAGTTGCAAAAGTGAATCCTTGTCTTGGCGTCGGCAATATCAAGGATGAGAGAGATGGGAGAGTGTTTGTCCATTGGGTAAAGACATGTAACATAACAGTTCTGCCACTGTGCTGCGGCAGAAGTGGCAGTCTGCAAGGTTACTATTGACAGTTGTGAATAGTTGGCTTTTGAGAGGCGAATCTGATCCTTGACACAGTCCCAGATAGGTTTTTGTCAAATCATCAAAACCCATGTGCGGTACTTCGAGGTCTATGCTACGTTAGGAAAGAAAAAGGAATAGCTTGATCATAGAATCTTCAATTTTAATTATTTTGGTTTGATTAGGATTCTTTTTCAATCAAGGTGGTCTGTTGATGGAGATTTGTAGTCTCTGTCCCAGGTATGTGTTGTAATTTATTTATGCATGGAGTTTAAAATATAGGAGGGCTTTTTTAAAACTTGTGGTCTAAAAACAGTCATAGACGTTTGTATAGATATAAATCATTTTTATTAAGGATGAAATAGGTATTTTAAAGTTAAATTATTATTAAATATAGAACTGTGTCTTCTTTTTTACTGACTAAAAAAAAAATGTGTCACATAAATTGGGATAGAGGGAGTAGTTGTTTTTCTTTGCTTGATGTATATCTGGTGCATTTTTGGATAACAGGAATCTATACTTCTAATATTGAGTTAATGATAAAAACACACCTGAAGTATTACAGTTTTTAAAATTTCATATTTGAATTCTCAGGTGTGCGAGTTTTCTACCTAAACTATCACCATTGTTCAGGTAAAAAAGTCAACAATTGATAATTGAACTGTTTTTCAATAAATATTGGGTGATAATTTATTTAAAAATACTAACACATTAATAATTCAGATATAAAATCATAATACTTTAGATATTCTTTTTATTCTTTAATATTCAAACATAGTTGTACTTGCTTCCTAATAAGGCAATTATCTAGTAGCAAGAAAAGTAACAATAAAGTTAGTCTATTTTCATCTAATATCTTCTCACGATTCTAGATGCCATTCTTATGACACTGACTGCATTAACTATTTGCAAATAAAGCTATTAAAATTTCCAATCATAAATTGATTCCTTCTGTCAGAACCCCCTAAATCTGTAGGCTGACGTGCTTGAAGGCCAGCCAATTTTTCTTTTTGCCAGGAATTGACTATATTATTTGTATTACGGCATATTTAATCTTATAAAAAATTTTAAAAATTGTGTTTTGTCTATAAAGAGTGTGACTAGTCAAATAAGTTTACATAAATTAAAATAAATGAAGAACAAATTTTAGAATTTTTCTCATTAAACCCGTTGAAAGCAGGATAAATTATTTTATGAAGAAAGACATGGCATTAGGCGCTACTTGTCCACTGATGCGCTGATTTGAATTGTACATTTGAAGGGTGAAGTCAATGAGATTATTAAATATAGGGAGAGTGTATTTTTCAGAAGGGAATTAGTTAAAATGTGAAACAAATGTGTATTCATTTATGTAGAATCACTTCATCCTTTGCAAATTTAACAACACAATGCACTTCTTTTTGCCGCATAGCAAGAAATAAAATGGGACTTATTACCAAAGCTCTAATTTTCACTTGTTAATTCAATTTTGCAAAAATCTTGCTTATTTAATGTTATTTTACTAGCAAAGTAAAAAGTATGGTTGTTTCATGAAAAGTGCTCTGTGGTTTAATTCACTTGATTGACTGTTAAGATACTGTTGGTCATTCAACTGTGATGTGTGAAACGGTGCTCGCTGATTTTGTGAAACAGATTCTATGACTCCTTATTCTCTGTTGTATTTTCAATTATTTTATTTCTAAACAAGTAGTGATCTATGTTTATACTGCAGCGATTTCCTTGAATCTTCGGCTTTTAATATATGACTGATGTGCATTCATTTTCATAGACCTATGCTGGGAGCAATGTTATTCTAAGATGCTTGGAATCGGATTGGGTATATACTATATATCGGTTCGTGGGTGCTGGTCACAAAGGTCAGATCTTTCGCAATATATTTAATATTACTTTACAAAAGTAGAGTTTTGAGAAATTAGAGTGTTCGCTTGGGGTGGGCATAGTATGACATTTAAAATTTCGGTTCAGTAATTTCGGAAGCTTTCCGTTTTAAAATATGATAATTATCATATCAAATTAAAGTCGGAGTATGTTTCGGTATTTTAAGTTTGATTTTGGTACTTTGCGGTATGGTAACTCGGTAACCATAGTTTGTTAGACTTTGACTTATATATATTCATACGATAGAAAATTATGAGTTATGCTTTTCAGAAATGTCACAATTATATTCATACTAACACCTTACATGTAAATATATTAAAAAGAAAGTATAAACAATTTTCTTCTTGAATCTATTCACAAAATAATAATAATAATAATAATAATAATAATAATAATAATAATAATAGTAAAAATAATAATAATAGTAGTAGTAGTAGTAGTAATAGTAATAGTAATAACAATAATAATAATAATAACAACAACAACACCAACAATAATAATAATAATAGTAATAGTAATAGTAATAGTAATAGTAATAGTACTAGTAGTAGTAGTAGTAGTAATAATAATAAATATAAAAAAATTAAAAAAATAATAATATAATAATAATAATAGATAATAATAATAATATTATTATATTATTAATTATTAATATTATTATAAAAAATTCTATTATATATATAAAAAATTAAAAAAACTCAAAATTCATAAAAAAAAAAAAACCCCAAAAACAAAAAACAAACAATATAAAAAATATAAAAAAACTAAAAAAAATATTTTATATATTTTCTTAATATTATTAATAATATGTATGAATTATATATGTACCTAATATTTTAGATGGTATTCAGTATTTTCATTTGTTTTTACAAATATCGAATACCGTATCAAATATCAAAAATATTTTAAAACCATTACACCAAACACCATAATATCAAAATCATGGTATCAAAAATTTTGATTTAGGTATGATATTGAATTATATCATACCATGCCACTTATGAAACTTGTTTTTTTGCTTCTACTACAGAAATCATTTTCTTATTTGTAAAAAACTTATTTTCTAAAGAAAATATTTTTCAAATTTTAGCCAACCAAATATAAATAATTTGGATAACATTTTCTCCATATCAAACACACTCTAGTGAAAATTTGACATAAAGCTTATAAACCGCAAAAATTCTTTTTCTCAAAGTTATAGGCAGGTATGCATAATTACACTCTCTAAAATGACATGATTTTTACCCATTTTCCTACAACTTAAACAATTTTTTAAAAGGAAAATGGCCAGATATTCTTATTATTAATAAAATCCAAAAAAGGTCCACCGTAGGCCCAAAACCTAGCCCAGAAAACAACAGCAAAAAGGTAAAGGGGTCCGGGATAGAATAGGAAAGAGCGAGTCTTCTTCCTCGGCAAATTTCCCAACTGCAACTTGCATGTTGCTGGAAGAGCTTCTTTTTCTTCGATTATCTTCTTTCACTCGACGCGACTGTTGAAGACGAGGAATAATTTTTAGATGAATAATTTTTTAGACTTCTATTGAAATTTCTTTTTAGATGAATAATTTTTTCTCTTTTGTTGATTCATATTTACCTTTTTATATATATATGTATATATATTTTTTTAATATGTGTAGTTTAAAATTTCTTATTCGTTTAAAAAAATAATGTATTTATTAGGTAGTGTAATCATTTTCTTTTAAATTATCATGTTATTGTTTAAATTTAGAGAAAAGACATAAATATCCCTCGAACTTTTTTTATTTTTTAACCTTATTCTTTGTGGGGGATGTATGACCGCCTAGACTATTTTAGATTGAAATATTTACCAACTTATAAAGTCATGCTCAAATATATGTTAAAGCTCTTTTATGTGCATATTTCTTTTTTTCTGATTTATTTTTACATTTCTTTTCTTCCATCATCTATTACTTTCATGGATGAAACAAGAAAACTTGCATCCCCCTTCCTTATCTCTCTTTTCTTCCTTTGTTAATTCTATTCTATTTTAATTTTTTATTTTTCATTCCTTTTCTTCTTCTCACGTCTTCTACTTCTTTTCTTTATCTTTTTTTCTGTGTAATTTTTTGGAACAATGAATTTAATAACAATTTTATTTTATTTTCCCTACAAATTAAATTTTGTAATAGTTTTAATGGTTATTTAATAATTGTTTGGTGATTTTAGTGGTGGTTTGCAGTGAATTAATAGTTGTGCGTAGTGATGAGACTAATCGTGGAGAAAGTATTTGAAGATGGGACTGTATGTGGTTGTTCAAGTAATGTGGTTTGAGAAGATGTATCAGGTGGGTGAGTGTCTGGTGATGAGAAAGAAGGTGAAAAGAAAAAGAAAATTAAAGATAAAAAGTAGAAATTTATTTTTAATAAAAATATTATTAAAAAATTTCTTGTTATCCAGTTTTTGTGTTTCAGTGTAATATACTCTCTCGCCGTCAGCAATATAGAGTTATAATTCAATTTATAATTCAGGGGAGTTATAGGACTCCAACAAAAAATAAGTGTGTAGTTGAAATTTTAAGACAAGTTTAGGGGGAGGGCGGGGGGTCTATGCTTTCCCTTAAATTTTATGATATTTAAATTATTTTTTTTTTAAATCTTTATCATTTCTCACGTGAAAGTGGCAATTGAAGTAAGAAGACTTGATAAGGTATTTCTCCATAAATTGTTTGAAAATTGTTGATTTATTCTCATATTATTTTACTTAACTTCAAATAATTGATATTTTTATTTTTTGATTTTAATTTACTATGTATGAGCAAATTAAACAGAAAAAAAAAGAATGAGATATAGGATTAAAAAAAGACTGATGCAATGATTAAAGATGTTAACTATCTTGGGATCCTATGAAAAAAACATAAAGATATATATATATATATATATAATTTTTTTATCTTTTTTGATTTTTTTAATTTATAGTTTTTTTAAAATTGAAGTTTTCTTTTTATTTTTTTAGTTTAAAATCTTCTTTGACAGGGTTTTAGCCAAGAAAAGGCATTGCCTCTGACCCCCTGACATAATTCGAATGGAGGCTGACCGCTAGGCCCACTCTGGCCTGGGCGGGGTCACTTGGTGGTGAAATGGTAGACACGTGAGACTAAAATCTCGTGCTAAGAGCGTGCCTCCTCCCATTTCCCTTCTATGGTTCCATCCACTTGAAAAAAAAAAAGGACTTTATTTCTATTCTTTTATATATACACCCAATTACAAATTTATATTATTGTAAGGAAGGAAATATTAATTATATACTTACATTTCATATTTTTGTTGAAAAATACTTAAAAGACTCATAAACATTTTTATTCTTTATTAATGAGAGAAATAATTTATATAGTCTTTAATTACTATTACTAAAAAAAATCTTCTACCATAAAAATGTAACTGTCTTAATAGTTCAACGAATAAAATTATAAGAGGTCATTAAAGTTGAAATTATAAGAGGCCATTAATGAAATTATAATAATTAAGTTGATTTTTCCAGTTTTTCTCTTTTGTTATTTTCGTTTGTTCCTTTTTTACTTACAAATTTATGAAATTTAAATATAAAATTTTTTTTATTTTTTTTAGTTATTTATTAATTTAAAATTAAAATTTCTTAAAACATATTTTCTCTTTCTGTAGTATTAATAAACTAAGGAAATGATTGAAATGTGATTCACATATAGCTTTATAAGATCTTTTAAGTCTAATAAAATTATTTGATCATGTCTAAAATTTCTCTATAATGAAAGGAAAATAATAAACTTGAAATTATATCTATTTGAGTTTTGTAGACTACAATCTTTTTGTATGTAATTAAAAACACTAAAATAATTAGAATAAAAGAAGGTAAAAGTTAATATTTTTTATCTTCTTTCAATTTAAAGCACACATGAGCTTTGATAAATAGTAATTACCTGATCTTAAGTAAAGAAAGATATGGCCAAACATTAAATGACATGAAGAATGTTGAAGCAGATCAAAAAAATATTTGTATTAGTGATTTATCCAATTTATAGAATTAAAATTTATGTACTTATATATGATTTGTATTTTTTATTGACTTAAATTATAAAAAGATATAATTTTTAAATTTAATAAATTTATTTTATATTCTTGTAGAAGAAAAATATATAAAATGCACTAATAATAATATTCGCTATACGCACACACACATATTATAGTTTTTAAAAATTAATAAATTTAATTTTTTGACGCTGAGACTAAGAACCTCTAGTATAGATATACATTGTTGGGCAATATGATACACTTGCTATGCTAGACATAAAAAATATTTACAATTGTCAAAACTCATAAGAGTGAGGGAGGAAAAGAGAGTATTTAGCAAGAAACACAGTTAGAACAGTGCCATAAAATAGTGTGAAGATTATGAAATAACTCTAACCATGCGAATTATATGATAATAACATGTAGCTCAACTACCCAACGGTCCTACTAATATCTGATTTTATTATATGATCGGTATTGATTTACTTTAATAAAGTAGATCATATGAATAAGAAACTTGAAATTCCGATAAAATAAACAACTTACACTCTATAACACTTAGGTATATTCATTTAGTCCATAGTTATTACCCTTTTAATCTAATTTTTTTTATTACTTTATTTTTGACTTCTTCCTCCTCCTTTTTTTTTTGGTTGTTACTTTTATTCCAGCTATTTTTTTTTTCTGCTTCGTGTTCTTTTCTTTTTTTTCCCTTCTATTTTTGTATTTTTTCTGTTGCTTCTTTCCTCTTCGGTTCTTTTGTTTCTTTCCTCTTCATTCTTTCTTTCTTTCTTTTTTTCTTTTTCTGTAGCTTCTTTTTTCTTTTTAATTTCTCTTCTTATAATTTTATAATGTTAGATTTGTAGATATTACGTGTAGATTTAGTATTTTTTATTATTATAAATTTAAATATTATTTATTAGGTGAATTAAATTAAAAAATTTTTTATTTATTTTGGTTTTTTTTGTTTTTTAATTTTAAAATTTGTTAAAATTTTTAGCAAATTGATAACTGTGATTCGTTGGTAGTGTCATTTCGAAGTTGTGATGCGAAAAAAGATTTGACCCATTTTGAATGGAGTTTCATAGTTGAAGTTGTAGGAGATCAAACATGTTTTATATAATTTATAATTTCTGTAGTAACAGTGTAAAAGTGTGTATAAACACCTCTTTTACACTTTTTTATAATTTTATACAAGGGTTTATACATAATGTATATTAAGTGTATAATGTTATATAATGATGTTTGTACAATATTATACTAAGCATTTTATAAACAGGTGTTGTAAAAGGGAAAAAAGGCTATGCGTGTGTAATATCAAAAATGTGACTATATGGTATAATATTTTATATAACTTGTATATTTTGTAAAATTCACAAATAAAAACCTCTCTTTTCCATTTTTATTCAACTACTAGTACATATTTTTGTTTTAGCGTTCATTTGAGAATTGATATTCCAAATTTTCACTTAAGAGTAGATGTGACAAAATCAGCCCATAAAATCATAATCTATTCAATTTGTTTAAGTTTGGGCTGATAAGTGACAGTTCAATTATTAAGCAGTCCATTCAGCCCAACTCATTTCATTTCATCAAAGTTTGGGGCGATATCTAGCTCGAATTGATATATTAGAAATCTTGTCAAAATATTTTCAAAAGTTATTTTATTTTATGTATTATATTTAGTCATAATAAATAAAAAAATATTAATTTTATAAGTTATAAAATTAATAATTAAAACAAATAAAAACAATTAAAACTTAATTAGAATTGGACCTATTAAGTTATGATCCGCATTTAGTCTATTTCAGCCCAAGTAACATTTGGGCGGGTCAGCAACCCACCCATTTATTAATCAGCCCATTTTGACCCACTTAAATTCAGGTTCAATAGCACCCATTTTCCACTTATACTTAAAGGGCCTATTTGAAAAGCCACCTGATAATTAGTTTTGGGTGTAATTACATAATTTGACATTTATTTGGCTAAGTAATTACATGATTAACGGGAATTGAGTGTAAGCACGGGAGGAGTAATTCTCTCAATTTCTGGAAAAGTGAGACTTGCAAATGAGTACATGGTGTAATTACAAAGTCATTTTTTAATTTCTTTATCTTGTTTTTATTTTAATTTATTTTTTTATTTCTATTATTTATTTTTTATTTTATTTTATTTATCTTTTATTTCATTTCTTCTCATTTCCCAATCTTTACTTCTTGTAGTTTCATGTAATTGCTCGTATTTTTTATTTCTTTTTTCAACATTCCTTCAGTTAACATAATTGTATTATTATTTTAATTTTTTAATTAAAGTATAATTTCATTGTTGAATGATGTTATAGACTTATGTTTTCCTTTTTTGTTTTTTTTTGAATTATATGTACTTAATTATAGAATATTTAGGGTGTGTTTGAATTTGACTACATTGTTTGTATTTAACTTTTTCTTAGTTTGGGTATATTTCTTAACTTGTTTCTAATTTATTTGCTTTAATAGTATTGACTTGTTATTTCACATTGCAAGCTATTCATTTTAGTTAGAAATGATGGAATTATTTTTTTGTCAAATATTTGAATAATTTTATGAAATTATATTTATATCTAATATTAATATTATTGTCAAACATGCATTTCATGATTGTTCTTAATAAATATGATTTTTAATTTTTATAATTGATTAAATTAGAATATTATTATTTTAAATAATTAGAATTCTCAATTTTAATCTTTAAAATAAAATAAAAAATTAAAAATATTTTTAATATTTTTAATTTATTTCAATCATAATTTAATTTCCAATTTCATATAACTGACTATCTCAAATGTTTTTTTTGTTTTTTTAATTTCTTAATTCTAATTTTCCACATAAATGTTTAAGATTTATTTTAAAATACTAATCTAACTGTGTAATTACACTTGTGCAACCAAACAGTACGTTTGCCGTTATTTGTAATTACATCATGACAAACAAATAAGCCACCGTAATTACTATATTGTGCTAATTACTAACCTAATAATTACACCAAATTCAGTTACATGGTGACTTTCCAAACATACCCTAAATATGTAGGGCAAATTACATATATACAAGAAAATAAGTTTAAAATTTCATAATATACAATTATTTTCTAAATTACATAATGTACAATATATGCGTTATAAATGAGTAAAATATAATTACTTTAAATATGATATTGTTCTTATAAATGAGATAATTAATTATTTTTTTCATAATTTAAGTAGAAGAAATATGAAGAATATTTAATCTTTAATAAAATAAAAAAATATGACATCAATGTATTGTAATTTAAAAGATATAATTAGTTTAATACATTATCTAGTATATTATAAAGATATTATATATAAACAAATTATAATACTTAGGAACTCTATTAATCGGCAACCGTGTTGAAGAGTTTCATCAGTACTCTAGAACAAAAAATCACGAATTTTCGTTGATTTGAAAAAGACAAAAATATGAGAGAAGAGGATTTTTGAAGTTTTTGTAAAAATAAAGATGGGGAAGAGACAGTGCTTTTGAAATTTTGGGTATTCGAACATTTATATCAAGTATATTAATTTTTTTATATTTTTTATATGTTTTATATTTATTTTATGGAAACCATTTCAAAATTGGTTTTTTAAAAATTTTAAATAATTTATATTTATTTAATATTATTAAAATAATTATAATATTTGTAATATATTTGTAATTATCATTATAAAAAGTGATATTCATGTAAGAATCTACCGAAGGTCAAATACCCTGAGGTTGGGTTGTCCCGCTAGTCCCACCTTGTTGGGTCAAGAAAAATGTACCCATGGAAACGGATGGGCCCATTGGTCTGAAGAGCATTCTTCAAGCAAGCCCACGGAGGTTGAAATATGTCAAAGTCAAGGACGGGTTGTTTACAGAAATGGTCTTGAAGGTAGGTGATTTAAAATTTTTGATCTCATTTGTCCATGGACGAAACTTTTAAGTTTAGCAAATTTTTCTCTTTGACCTTTGTTGCCAATAATGCAGCGTAACTTGGATTAAGAGCATGAATAATTACCATAATAATTACTTCTAAGTGCTTACATTTCTTGTAAATTAGTGATTGACCTTGAATTAAATATTCTGAAGGACACCAAAGAAAGGTTTTTTTTATATATAGTTCAGAAGAATTAATCTGAATAGTCATTCACCCGATCGTTTAAACTAAAAAGTAGCCGGTGAATATCAAAATATATTGCTAAGCGTAATTTTTGTCCAACTATAATTACTAGGTTCTTGGTGTTTAGGGAGTACAGTGGTTTCATGCAGGAGAATAGTGTGGCATGTGTACTAGGCCATGCTTGG